>JAOTNS010002189.1:0-67882 GCA_028476615.1 Culter alburnus
TCACTGTAATGCCGGAGCCAGAGCGCCTGACATCAAAGCAAATTTAAAAGTGCTGGCTAATGCAATCGTAAAGCTCTAATCATTATTATCACGTCTGCACTATGAATGTTCACTTCACCATTCGGAGATCACTAATGACCTAAGAGGTGGTGATCACAAGTAGAGTCAGACACTGTAATTTTGCTCCTGGCTGGACCCCTGTCTGATCGTCAGTGAGTGAGACACTTAGCATACTAATCATTACTCAGTGGCTGGCTGTCTAAGGCCCTATCACCAGTCGCCGCTGGGTTCAGCGCAGCCCTTCAGATACAAAGTGATTTGCTCTGCGCTGGCCGAGTAAGTAGCGGAAGTTTCCAAACTTGTATCGAGATTCTATACGTCTAGTCATTTGATTGTTCCACCTTTCGGTCAGCAGAAAATATATTTCCCGTGCAAAAAAGCGATAGCAAACCCTGCTTGTAAGAAGAAGAAAGAGAGCAGCTGTCCTGTCTACGTACATCAATCATTTTCGTTTTGGCCACTGAACGATGTTGGCGAACCGCAGCATAAATACAATTTGTTTTATCAAACCACAGAGAATTTGTTGACAAGTACCTGAAAGAGGCGGAAACACAAGGCCACTGAAATTTTTGCAACAAAACAATTTCAGAAACCTGTGGGACAAAACCATTTTGTAAGACACCTCTGCAAGGAACCACAAAGTGAGGTAATTTTATTAGTCAGGAAACATGTTCCATCCCAAACATAGGTTAGCCTTTGCATTTGAGTCTTTTTATGAGTTAGAAAGCAGGTCTAAAAGATGATTCGTATTTTCATTGTCATTGCGATATGAACATGTTTTTAGTGATGGGCCACCGACACGTTATTAAACGGGCTGTGGCCTGCAGACCTGCAGCCTCTGCTCTCTCTCTCACTCTGTCGACTCCTCTAACACTACACACACACACACACACACACACACAGCGTCGTGGTAAAGTAAAGAACGAGTTGACAACAGTTAATGTTATATTCATTACTGTATGTGCAAAAACCTTTGTGAGTAAAAGACAGTATTTATATATAGTGACTTGCTGCTGTAACTTGAATGATGCTGCTCTAGAAACAACATTTAGGCCCTGTTTCCAGACCCTTAGTTCTATGCATTAAGCTTTATAACGTGCCTTAGTACAAAAAACAAACAAAAAAAAACAACAAACAATGGCACTGACATTTTTAAGATATGTCAGTTCAAGCTGCTTTCAGTTTAAAACAGCTCAACCATGCATTTTTAGTCTTGGACTAGCTTAAGCTTTGTCTGTGAAACCAGGGGAATGTTTCTAATAGTTATAATTCTAATAGTGAATTTAAAACAACCAACAGCTAATATGCTCACTTAATTGTTTATCGCAAGTCATCAGCATTGCAAAAAATCGTGCAGCCCTGTTAGAAGGCAGGTTGTGTTGCAAATCAGTGGATAGGTCCTGCTATAATGATTTAAAAGTTAATTGTTTTCCTGTTTTATTCATATCCAGCACTAATATAGAATACTGCATTTCTGCAGGTTTGCAGGAGTATTGGGCAGGCCAGGAACGGAGGGATTCATAGCTGACCATTGATACATTTCCAACGGCAAACATCTCAAGTTCAAGTGTATAGTGCTTCTTCAATCGAGGCAACTTGCCATCAACCAAGCAATGACCTTATCATTGGCTGCTGCCTGCCTCTAATAGTGGATAAATAACATTTCCGACATTTTCTACACACCATTGATGAGAGGTCATCCCAATCCCCAGAACACCATAACCTTCAAACGATAGCTCAACTAGTGACCAGAGTCAAAGATGTATCAAGTCGAGTCTGGCAAATCGAGAATTCATCTCTGTAATGGCTGACGTATGGTCAGAATCGCACATTGAAGTCTTACCTGGGAGTAACAGCTCATGGTTTGTAACTCCACAGCTAATGATACACCCTGAAGTCCTTCCTCCTTTACTGCAAAGATTCAAAGGGCGTCACGTGCTGAAAACATTGTACAGTGTTTGGATGAAATTGAAAATACAAATAAGTGATAAGGTAAGAATATATGATTCACAGATAATGCATCTAACATGAAAAAAGCTTTTAAAGTTGGATTGCAGAAGACCTCTCAATGATAGTGAGGATGAGGAGGATATTGTTGGTGAACCGTTGGATAGGAACTTTCCCCTAGGTTCCCGTCAATGGCTGTCCTGTTTTGCTCACAGTCTACAGCTATAGTAGGCGTGAATTTAAAGAGGTCAAGTGCCTTTTCTCAGCATCTCCCAGTGTCAAGCTTGCAACTCTACTGCATACATACAATTTTCAAAGACATTCCAGTGGCCAGTGCAACTCGATGGAATTCCCCTTCAAGCAAATTCAGGCTGTCACACAACTGCACACACCGCCTTGACAGATATGTGCTCTCTTGACTTTAAGAACATGTGATCACAAAAGAGAGGGCCCAGTTTGAGAGAACTCTGTTTGATTCTTGGACCTTTTGCTGAAGCAACAGAATTAACAGAGGGCTAAAAGATCAGTCACAATCAGCATTGTTCCACAGGCTTGACCTGAACCCTCATCTATTCAGATGGATTCGCCAAAGAGCTTCTGTAGCCCATTGATCAGAAAGCCCGGGACTCACTTCAGCAATGGTTCTCAAGCATCTTCATTGCGCTTTGAATGGCTGAGCCTGAGGACCATAGCTTCAATGCATCCATTTAGTCATAATCTATGCACAATCTGCAATGCTGGACCCTCAGTTTGGAATGAGCTGGTTCGCATGGTTGTGAGACCATGGCAGCACTGTCCACTTTAAAGAGACTAAGGAGGAATAGGAAGTCTCTGACAGGTTTGTGTGTCCTCCTGTGAGGAGTTTTATTACTCTACTATTATATGTATGTACTACTACTATAATTAAAAACTTGTTTAAATAGACTTCTTATGAGCCCCATCGAGTCAAGCTAGGATCAAAAATCTCTCTATTTTTCAGTGCAACAAAGGACTTTGTAACACAGGAAGGCCTGAGAAGCTGCACAGCATGAGGATTAGATACAGAGCCAGTTCAGGTCAGGATCTGCTATCCCATACTTTCACCAATTCTCCCCTAAATTGTAATGGATTTTGACTTGACTACTATCCTGAAGATGTTGGAAATTGCCACTTAAGTGCAATTTCGTGTTTTGTTCATTTAGCGCCACCAAGGGGCACAGTGTCCCACCAATTTTTTATGTGTCCTCACACCCTGAGGACATGTGTGTGTGTCAAATTGGTGCAAATATACATTTCGTTTTGGAGTTATAGACATTTATATGTATGAATCATAAAAAATGACCCATGACGCTTTGTTTTGATTTTTTTGTCCACTTCCTATCAAAATTTTGACATTTGGGCTGTGACCTATAGTTCCGTGTTTCCTACGCTGGTTTTGTCTCGGTCCATCTAAAGGTTTCAAAGATATTCGCAATCCGTTTTTAAGCGTTAAATCACCATAACCCGCAAGTCGAAACCTAGCATGTTTTGTATCGTTGGACTCACAAGGATCCAGGCATGAGTAATGACGTACTCCCGTGAAAAATAGTCACCCAGGGCCCGTATGTATAAAACTTGTCAGAAATGCTCTTAAGAATAGTCTTGCCACCCTGGTATCTGACTTAAGTGTCAAAAAGTACAGAGTAGGAGTTTTCTAAGAGTAGGAGACTTTTATAAAGAAGGCTAAAAGCACTTTTAGTAAGTGGAGGCGGATTCTTAGTGCTGACTTAAGTGTTGTGAAAAGGACTACAATGATTTCAACCTCAAAATGGCTGCCCTTAAACCTCTGAATCAGCCAATAGCGAGTCTGCAGGGTGATTCACAGCAGCACAACACCAATAATTTAATGTTTCATTAACAAAAATCTTTGAAAATACAAAATTTGTAATATTTTAATTTATTTTTTAAATACGGCTTTGCATGTGCAAATTATCAAAATTAGTATTGATGGTGTGAATCTTTTCTATTGATCAAATCTCCCTATTTACATTGGGCAATGATGTGGTCATTAGTTCATCAAAGGCTCCAACAACTCCAGGGAAGTCCACTGTCAACAAAAGTGGCTTTCTTTTGCCACGTGGTTTGATTATCATTTGGAAAGTCAATAAACTGCCATAGAGGTTTGGCCAAACAAATGTGATGTCCAGCCATATGAAATTGACATCTTCAACCTTAATTAAATATTTTAAAAATGTGTTGAAAGATGTAAGCACTTGTCGCTGTGCTTGAATCAATTGTTTCATGTGTGATATTGAATGAAATTTAAATAATTTCAAACTATTTTTTGGCCAGGCTGTCATCTCCAATAACTTATGAACACATGCAAATTTTTTACACCGAACGTCTGGGGCGTCTGGAGTCCTGATTTATGTTAAGTCATGCAAACGCGCGTCTAGACATCCTGGCGCGAATCGGCCGTTGATGCGCGAATGGCGCTGCGCGAATTGACGTTCACGACGCGCCTGACGCGTCTGACGCGCGAATTGAGCGCTGACGCCCTAGACGCCCAGTTGAAAAATCTGAAGCTTTGCGTAAATTCGCGCGCGTTAACCAATCAGGGACTCTGCTTTGGGTAGTACTGTTCATTACGTGATAGCAGGTGGAGACCATGGCCCGTATGTATAAAAACTTCTCAAAATGCTCTTAAAATATCTTAAGTTTTGACTTCAGTGTCAAAAATCTTAGTAAAGAGTAGGAGTTTTTCTAAGAGTACAGACTTTTATAAAGAAGCTACTAAAAGCACTTTTGTAAAGTGTAAGATGGATTCTTAATGCTACTTAAGTGATGTGAACTAAGGACTACAATGAGGTTCAACTCAAAATGGCCGCCCTTACCTCTGAATCAGCCAATGCGAGCCTGAAGGGTGAAGTCACAGAAGCACAATACCCGTCATTTAATGTTATTATAACCAAACCGTAACTACAATAATAATAAAAAAACACAAACGTTTTATATTTAAACTATTTAAAAGCATAGCTTTGCATTGTGCAAAATTGATCACAACTTAGTATTGATGGTGTGGAATCTTTTTCTAGTGATATATGTCTCCTCCTCATTTACAGTTAGAGCATGATGTTGTCATGATGCATAACGGCTCCAACAACTCCATGGAATCCCACAGTCACATAAAAGTGTCTTCTTTTGCCACATGTTTGTGGTCATTGGAAAGTCATGAACTGCCAAATGTGACATCCAGCCATATGAAATTGACATCTTCAACCTTAATTCAACTTATTAACTTTTAAAATGTGTTAAAAGATGTAAGCACACATCGACTAGCTGGACCAGTCAGTAGTTTCATCCAATGTGATTGATAATGAAATGAAAATTTCAAATGATTTCAATTATGTTTGCCATACTGTCATACACAGAATTAATAAACCCATGCAACCCGAGAAACAAACCAATTAAAGATTAAAACGGTTTTGTTGTATTCAATGTCATATTTTTAAAATAGTTTACTAGATAAAAAAAAAAAAAAAAAAAAATTTCTCATATTTTGATGGTTTAGCTAAATTGTTTGCGATTAATAACTCTTGTTTGTATTTAACTCTTGTGTACTGTTGTTCATCTTTTGTGCTGCTTGTCATTCTTTCATCATCTGCGATTTTATTTTTCATGAAGCATTTTTGTTTCGCGTCAGCTGTGATAACAGACATCCACTCTCTTATGCTATGTAACAGTGGCCAGACTCTGAGAGTATTGCAGGGTAAACTACTGCCCACACACTGAACCCGCTAGAGATGAGGTGTTTAACATCACTGGTATTGCATTCCGCCTCACATGCCACAGCGATCGGCTGAGGTTCTAGACCACGAGAGCAGGGTAGCGACTCAGAGGTTAGGATTGGGAGTGCGCAAGTTTTGGGTGGCGGTGCGCAATGAAGAGAGGGTGGGTTTGTTTGGGTGGGGTCAACCCCCCCAACCCCCCCCGTCCCACCCAAACAAACCCACCCTCTCTTCATTGCGCCGCCACCAAACTTGCACTCCAATCCTAACCCTGAGTCGCTACCCTGCTCTCTTGGTCTAGACCTCAGCCCGATCGCTGCTGGCATGTGAGCGAATGCACTACCAGTGATGTTAAACACCTCATTCTCTAGCGGTGTCAGTGTGCAGTAGTTACCTGCAATACTCTCAGAGTCTGGGCCACTGTTACATACATAATGAAGTGTGTCTGTTTATCACAGCTGACGCGAAACAAATGCTTCATGAAAATAAGTGCAGAATGAAAGAATGACAAGAGCACAAAGATGAACATACAGTACACAAGAGTTAAATACAACAAGAGTTTATTATTAATCGCAACAATTTAGCTTAAACCATCAAATGAGAATTTTTTTTTTTTTTTTTTTTATATTATTTAATATTGTAAAATATGACATGAATACACACAAATCCGTTTTTAATCTTTAATTGGTTTCTCTCTGTTTTGCATGTTTCTATTTCTTTGTATGACAGACTGGCCAACATAATTTTGAAATCATTTGAAATTCATTTCATTATCACACTGAAACTACTTTCCAGCTAGTCGATGTGCTTACATCTTTTAACACATTTTAAAAGTTTATTAAGTTGAATTAAGGTTTAAGATGTCATTTTCATATGGCTGGATGTCACATTTGGCAGTTCATTGACTTTCCACTGACCTCAAACCATGTGCAAAAGAAAGCCACTTTTATGTTGACTGTGGCTTCCCTGAGTTTGTTGGCCGTTGATGAACTCATGACACATCATTGCTCTAACTGGTAAATGAGGAGCATATATCAATAGAAAAAGATTCCACACCATAATACTAATTGTGATTCATTTGCACAATGCCAAGCTATTGCTTTTTAATAATTTTAATATTAAACGTTTGTGTTTTTTTATTATTGTTATACGTTTTTTTTATAATACATTAAATGACTGGTATTGTGCTTCTGTGACTGTCACCCCTTCCAGGCTCGCTATGGCTGATTCGAGTTAAGGGCGCCATTTTGGAGTTGACATCATTGTAGTCCTTATTCCATCACTTAAGTCAGCACTTAGAATCCATCTTACACTTTAAAAGTTGCTTTTATCTTCTTTAAAAGTCTGCTACTCTTAGAAAACTCCTACTCTTTACTAAGAATTTTTTGACACTGAAGTCAAAACCTAAGACTATTCTTAAGAGCATTTCTGAGAAGTTTTATACATACGGGCCCTGGTCTCCACCGCTGATCACGTCATGAACACGTTACTACCAAAGCAGAGTCCCTGATTGGTTAACGCGCCGCGAATTTACGCCAAAGTTCAGATTTTTCAACTTGGGCGTCTAGGGCGTCAGACGCTCAATTCGCGCGTCAGACGCGTCAGGCGCGTGAACGCTCAATTCGCGCAGCGCCATTCGCGCATCAACGGCCGATTCGCGCCGCAGGATGTCTAGACGCGCGTTTGCATTGACTTAACATAAATCAGACGCTCCAGACGCCCCAGACACGTTCGGTGTAAAAAATTTGCATGTGTTCATAATTTCTTTGTATGACAGCCTGGCCAAAAATAGTTTGAAATTATTTTAAATTTCATTTCAATATCACACATGAAACAATTGACTCCAAGCACAGCTACACAATGCTTACATCTTTTAACACATTTTTAAAAATATTTGAATTAAGGTTGAAGATGTCAATTTTCATATGGCTGGACATCACATTTGGCCACTACTCTATGGCAGTTTATTGACTTTCCAACTGATAATCAAACCACGTGGCAAAAGAAAGCCACTTTTATGTTGACAGTGGACTTCCCTGGAGTTGTTGGAGCCTTTGATGAACTCATGACACATCATTGCTCCAATTGTAAATAAGGAGACATTTATCAATAGAAAAAGATTCCACACCATCAATACTAATTTTTGATAATTTTGCACAATGCAAAGCTATTTTAAAAAATAAATTAAAATATTACAAATTTTTGTATCTTTTTCAAAGATTTTTTTAATGATAACATTAAATTATTGGTGTTGTGCTGCTGTGACTTCACCCTTGCAGACTCGCTATTGGCTGATTCAGAGGTTAAGGGCAGCCATTTTGAGTTGACATCATTGTAGTCCTTATTTCACAACACTTAAGTCAGCACTTAAGAATCCGCCTTACACTTTACTAAAAGTTGCTTTTAGCTTCTTTATAAAAGTCTCCTACTCTTAGAAAACTCCTACTCTTTACTTTTTGACACTTAAGTCAGATACCAGGGTGGCAAGACTATTCTTAAGAGCATTTCTGACAAGTTTTATACATACGGGCCCTGGTTGACTTATTTTCACGGGAGTCACGTCATTACTCATGCCTGAATCCTTGCTGAGTCCAACGATACCAAACATGCTAGGTTTCGACTTGCGGTTTATGGTGATTTAACGCTTAAAAACGATTGCGAATATCTTTGAAACCTTTAGATGGACCGAGACAAAACCAGCGTAGGAAACACGGAACTATATGTCACAGCCCAAATGTCAAAATTTTGATAGGAAGTGACAAAAAAATCAAAACAAAGTCGTCCATGGGTCATTTTTTATGATCTCATACATATAAATGTCTATAACTCCAAAACGAAATGATATATTTGCACCAAATTTGACACACACATGTCCTCAGGGTGTGAGGACACATAAAAAATTGGTGGGACTGTGCCCCTTGGTGGCGCTATAATTGAACAAAACACGAAATTGCCATTAAGTGGCAATTTCAACATATTCAGGACTAGTAGTCAAGTCAAAATCCATTACAATTTTAGGGGAGAATTGGATGAAAGTATGGGATAGCAGATCCTGACCTGAACTGGCTCTGTATCTAATCCTCATGCTGTGCATGCTTCTCAGTGTCCTTTCCTGTGTTACAAAGTCCTTTGTTGCACTTGAAAAATATAAGAGAGCATTTTTGATCCTAGGCTTGCTCGATGGGGCCTCATAAGAAGTCTTTATTTAAACAAGTTTTTATTATAGTAGTAGTACATAATAATAATAGTAGTAGCTAATACAACTCCTCACAGGAGGACACACAAACCTGTCAGAGACTTCCTTATTTCCTCCCTTAGTCTCTTTAAAGTGACAGTGCTGCCACTGGTCCTCACATCCATGTCGAACCAGCTCATTCCAAACTGAGGGTCCAGCATTGCAGATTGTGCATAGATTTCATGACTAAATGGTGCATTGAAGCTATGGTCCTCAGGCTCAGCCATTCAAAGCGCAATGAAGATGCCTGAGAACCATTGCTGAAGTGAGTCCCGGAGCGTTCTGATCAATGGCCTACAGAAGCTCTTTGGCGAATCCATCTGAATTAGATGAGTGTTCAGGTCAAGCACTGTTGGAACAATGCTGATTGTGATGATCTTTTCTCCCTCTGTTAATTCTGTTGCTTCAGCAAAAGGTCCAAGAATCAAACAGAGTTCTCTCAACTGGGCCCACTCTCTTGTTGTGATAACAATGTTCTTAAAGTCAAGAGAGCACATCTCTGTCAAGGCGGTGTGATGCAGTTGTGTGACAGCCTGAATTTGCTTGAAGGTGGAATTCCATCGAGTTGCACTGGCCACTGGAATGTCTTTGAAAATTGTACTGCTATGCAGTAGAGTTGCAAGCTTTGACACTTTGGAGATTGCTTGAGAAAGGCACTTGACCTCCTTTAATTCATCGCCTACTACTAGCTGTAGACTGTGAGCAAAACAGGACAGCCCTTGACGGGAACCTAGGGGAAAGTTCCTATCCAACGGTTCACCAACCATATCCTCCTCATCCTCACTATCATCTGAGAGGTCTTCTGCAATCCCAACTTTAAAAGCTTTTTTCATGTTAGATGCATTATCTGTGATCATATATTCTACCTTATCACTTATATTGTATTCTTCCAATATTTCATCAAACAATGTACAATGTTTTCAGCACTGTGACGCCCTTTGAATCTTCTGCAGTAAGGAAGGACTTCAGGGTTATTCATTAGCTGTGGAGTTACAAACATGAGCTGTTACTCTCCCAGGTAAGACTTCAATGTGCGATCTGACCATACGTCAGCCATACAGAGATGAATTTCTGATTTGCCAGACTCGACTTGATACATTCTTTGACTCTGGTCACTAGTTGAGCTATCTGTTTGAAGGTTATGGTTGTTCTGGGGATTGGGATGTACCTCTCATCAATGGTGTGTAGAAAATGTCGGAAATGTTGATTTATCCACTATTGATAGAGGCAGGCAGCAGCCAATGATAAGGTCATTGCTTGGTTGATGGCAAGTTGCCTCGATGAAGAAGCACTATACACTTGAACTTGAGATGTTTGCCGTTGGAATGTATCAATGGTCAGCTATGAATCCCTCCGTTCCTGGCCTGCCCAATACTCCTGCAACCTGCAGAAATGCAGTATTCTATATTAGTGCTGGATATGAAAAACAGGAAAACAATTAACTTTTAAATCATTATAGCAGACCTATCCACTGATTTGCAACACAACCTGCCTTTCTAACAGGGCTGCACGATTTTTTGCAATGCTGATGACTTGCGATAAACAATTAATGAGCATATTAGCTGTCTGGTTGTTTTTAAATTCACTATTAGAATATTATACTATTAGAAACATTCCCCTGGTTTCACAGACAAAGCTTAAGCTAGTCCAAGACTAAAAATGCATGTTTGAGCTGTTTTAACTGAAAGCAGCTTGCACTGACATATCTTAAAATATGTCAGTGCCATTGTTTGTTTGTTTTTTTTTGTTTTTTTTTTTACTAAGGCACGTTTATAAAAGCTTAATGCATAGAACTAAGGCGTCTGTGAAACAGGGCCTAAATGTTGTTTCTAGAGCAGCATCATTCAAGTTTACAGCAGCAAGTCACTATATATAAATACTGTCTTTTTACTCACAAAGGTTTTATTGCACATACAGTAATGAATATAACATTAACTGTTGTCAACTCGCTTCTTTACTTTACCACGACCGCTGTGTGTGTGTGTGTGTGTGTGTGTGTTAGTGTTAGAGGAGTCGACAGAGTGATAGAGAGAGAGCAGAGGCTGCAGGTCTGCAGGCCCACAGCCCGTTTAATAACGTGTCGGTGCCCATCACTAAATAACATGTTCATATCGCAATGACAATGAAAATACGAATCATCTTTTAGACCTGCTTTCTAACCTCATAAAAAGACTCAAATGCAAAGGCTAACTCTTATGTTTGGGATGGAAAATGTTTGCTCCTGACTTAATAAATTACCTCACTTTGTGGTTCCTCTGCAGGTGTCTTACAAAATTGGATTTTGTCCCACAGGTTTCTGAAATTGTTTTGTTGCAAAATTTTCAGTTGGCCTTGTGTTTCCTCCTCTTCAGTGTACTGTCAACAAATTCTCTGTGGTTTGTAAAACCAAATTGTATTATGCTGCTGTTCGCCAACATCGTGTCAGTGGCCAAAACGAAAATGATTGATGTACGTAGACATGACAGCTGCTCTCTTTCTTCTTCTTACAAGCAGGGCTATTGCTATCGCTCACTTTTTAGCACGGGACATATACTTTTCTGCTGACCGAAAGGTGGAACAATCAAATGACTAGACGTATAGAACTCTCGATACAAAGTTTGGAAAATTCCGCCTACTTTACTCTGGCCAGCGCAGAGCAAATCACTTTGTATCTGAAGGGCTGCGCTGAACCCAGCGGCGACTGTGTGATAGGGCCTTTAGACAGCCAGCCACTGAGTAATGATAGTCTGCTAAGTGTCTCATCACTGACGATCAGACAGGGGTCCAGAGCAAATTACAGTGTCTGACTTCATACTTGTGAGTTCACACACCTCTTTAATGTTAATTTTAGTGATCTCCGACTGGTGAAGTCGAACATCATTAGTGCAGACGTGAATAATAATCTTAGAGAATTTACGATTTGCATTAGCCAGCACTTTTAAATTTGCTTTGATGTCAGGCGCTCTGGCTCCCGGCATACATGTGACTATGGTGGCTGGTGTCTCTGATTTCACATTCCGTGTAATAGAACTGCTAACTAGGGCACTTTCAACAGGATTGTGATGGCTAAGGCCACACTTATTAAATAGATTACATTTCAATGGTTCTAGCTTTCTTATTTTATTTTATTTTTTTGTAAGTAATTCATAGTTTTCTTTTAATGGATTAATAGGTTTTTCTGCTTGTTTATAAATTTCTATGCATTTATTTTGTTTAAGCATTCAATATTAATATTATAAAGCAATGAGCTTTATAAGCAATGAGCTTTATAATGCGCCAAAAAACAAAATAACGACTTATTTAGTGATAGCGTTTTGAAAACACTGCTTCAGGAAGATTCGGAGCACAAATGAATCAGTGTGTCGAATCATGATTCCGATCGCGTGTCAAACCACCAAGCTGCTGAAATCCCGTGACTTTGACGCTCCGGACAGCTGATTCGACATGCTGATTCATTATGCTCCGAAGCTTCCTGAAGCAGTGTTTTGAAATCGGCCATCACTATATGAGTCTTTTTTTTTTTTTTTTTGGCGGACCAAAAATATTCTCGTCACTTTATAATATTAATATTGAACCACTGTACTCACATGAACTGATTTAAATATGTTTTTAGTACCTTAATGGATCTTGAGAGAGGAAATGTCCTTGCTCCTATGCAGGCCTCATGGAGCCATCAGATTTCAACAAAAATATCTCAATTTGCATTCTGAAGATTAAGGTCTTACGGGTGTGGAACGGCATGAGGGTAAGTAATAAATGACAGAATTTTCATTTTTGGGTGAACTAACCCTTTAACATGTGTGACAAGCATCCTGAGTCCACATCAGCATTGCCCTGGAAACTCACGAGGAGCACCTGCTCACAGGTCGTCACAGGCTGATCGGCCACACCTGCTGCTGATCAACCTGCCTGCATATATGCAGCATGCTCACAAACAAAGAAGCCTCTCCATGAGACAGCAGACTAACGTTCTCTTTCTATCCCGTTTCAGAAAGCAGTGTGTGACCGATCAGTAGTGATGGCGAGATGAAGCCTCATGAAGCATTGAAGCTTTTCAGCCAAGTGGTTCACAAAAGGGTTCATTTCTCGAGGCTTCATTTGCTCACAATACCACCTGGTGGTCAAAGAGTGTAAAACAAGTAGATACATTACAGATGACCTGAAGAGATCTGATACACTTTATTTTGCGGCAGTTATGGCTTAGAAATTGTGAAGAAAACAGTGGCTTAGAAACAGTGAAGAAAAGGACACACATTTCCACAAAGACTTAAATTAGTATTTGAATGTAAGTGTTATTTTCTGGTTGTATATGCAGTGTATAAGTTATGGCTTAAACAGTGAAGAAAAACACACTTTCACAAAGACTTAAATATTTTTGAATGTAATGTGTATAATTCTGGCTGTATATGACGATTGTTATAAGTTATGGCTTTAAAACAGTGAAGTAAAGAACACACATTTCCCACAAAGACTAATATTTTTTGAATGTAATGTGTATTTTCTGGTTGTATATGACGATTGTATAACATAACTGTGTAATAAACGTATTGGCTTTAAATGATGGGGCTATTAAATGTGTGTAATAAATTCTTTGGTCATTATATGCAGGAGGGGAGATATTATTCTAAAACCACACAATGTGTGGTGATCTCATGGGTTTATATATCTGTCAAAATATCGCGCCAAAGATTTGAACCGCATCCAGTCGAACCATTCGAACCAGTCAGGCAAAAGCGAGGCTTCTAACGTCATCAATGACGTCACTGATCTAAACGATACAAGCTTCGATACGCGCTTCACTGAAAGATTTCTCGACACACGATCCGTAGCCTCGGCACAGACCGTAACATCACTACCGATCAGCACCGCCACGAGCACCGCACGGATTCACCCGCACCTGGACACGACCGAGGGCACTCCTGGAGCACCCCCACCACTCACGTATACACTTATCTTTCAATAAAATCCACCCAGGGTTCGAAATGACTTAGGACTCTTGGGGGGTCCCCTAAAATTTAATTATTAAAGGTTCTGAAGGTTAAAGATATCTCAAACGTCATTATGACTAGTGATGATGTGCTAATCATGCTAATATTCCGTTTACATGTGCGATTGTGAATGATTTATACAACACAACGGCTCTGCTCCCGCCTAAAATGCTGGCCTAACTTTGCATAAAAGAACGCACAACTGCATTTCGCTAGTCAAAACTCCTAATTCCAAGATATCTGCAATTTCCATTTGACTAGGCGGAATGAAAGTTTACAGATATCTCTATTTCAGATATCTCTAATCAAAATGCATTCAGATTTTAAATTTTTTCCCCCTACAAAATAAACTTGATAATAGATATCTACAATTAAAATTATGACTATCCCTAACTCCAGTGAGAGATATCTACAACACCATTTTGACTGCACAATTCCAGTACAGATTCACACGTCATTTCGCCTAGTCAAAACTTAATTGAGATATCTGAAAGGAATTATATATCTTGACTTGAGGTTGAATTAAAGATATCTTGAACTGGAGTTGTGCCTAGTCAGTCATCAATTGTAATATCCAAACTGGAATACAGATACGCTACAATTCAGTTTACAGATATCCGTAATTCACATAGTGGATAGCTGCAACTGATGGTAGATATCTGAAGATAAACCCCCATACAAATGAATGCAAAAGTGATGTCATTTTCCTAGGAAGAATGTCTTTGTGGATATCTGAAATGACAATTATGGATAGGAGAAATGAGTTGCGGATAGCCGAATGGGTTTCTTTTTGAGAGGCCAAAACGAAAAAACAGATATCCGTCAACCCATATGCATTCTAGCTGTTCAATGTTAACACGCCTTCCATAGGAGACAGATCTCCGCTTTTTTTTTTTTTGTCAATGCAAGGGTAAATAATACAGATGTTTGGCATATCATTTGGCTTCATACACATAGTTACAGCTATCAGAAACGTTGCAAACGTACTCTTCTAATCATACACGGGGTACTAGTTAATTAGCACTTTTGATATAGAACGTCGAACTCCTAATAGTTTACAATAAGCCATTATGGAATATAAAACATCGAAGCCGGACAGGATTTTCCTTCATATTTCACTCTTTGTGATTTCTCGTTTGCCGCGTTTATCTATCGTGTCTGCGGAGCACCACAACCAACAATCTGTGACGCGTATAGGACTGCCTCGGCTCATAGCTGCCCCTGAGTGCGCCTCCGCTACGAAATAAATTAATTATGTTAATAAATACAAACTGTCACTAAAACCTATAATTTTCACAATCATTTTTAATGTTAAAATAGATTTGTCAGGGACCCCCCAAAATCCAAAATGAATTCTTCTGGGGGTCCCTAAGACTGGGTATGGAGTTTCGGGACCCGCCCAGACCCCCCTCTTTTCGAACCCTGAAGCCACACTCCGGGGGCCTCAAACACGTCTCTTTTTGTGTGACGGCCCACTCTCCATTCATGAATACTGACAAATATTTAGAAAAATGTGTAATACTTTCACAGGGAAATAGCTAATAAAAAATTATATTAGTATGAAATATTGCATGTATCATAAAATATCCTCAAGTTGTTTTCCTGAAAAAAAAAGTTACATTTCAGGGCTTCAGTCATTGTTGACTGCTGGACCAAGTGGTGACCCCTAAACAGGAGGACCAAGATTTGAACATATTTAGAATGAAGACAAAAATGCATTCACATGTAAAATTAATAAAGTTTTATCCTTTATTGTGCATATATTCCACAAAACTGTTCCCATATAAATGTGAATGTATTTTACACACATATAGTACATACTTCATGGAAGATTATAACAGACTTCTAGTTCCCAGCATCTTTGCTTTCTGACTGGTAAAGGAAGAGTAAATGTTAAAATTAAGTCTTATTTCATGTTTTTGCTCAATATTAATGGCGAGAGATAGTGTTTAATGTTCTATTATTTGGAATTTAAAGGTTTTCTGGTATGTGTGAGATTTTGTGGTCACCATTGTGCTGAAGTAGAGCCTGTGGTTAGGCTGAATTGGCCAATCACCAATAAGACTGTAGGTGTGCCCCAATTCACATATTTATGCACTATTCTATGATGTTCTTAAGTGCAAAAAGTGTGAGTAGTGTGTTCACACAGAAAATTCCAAAAAGAAAAAGTGCACTTTAATACCCAGATGATGCACTAAATTAATGGGAAAAATGAATTTGACACTTCATGCGCTCAACTGTTGCAGCTTTAATTATGTTGCGGAGGCGGAGGCGGAGGGGGAGGGGGAGGGGGAGATAGTGTCCGTCCATCAGACATAGATGTTTAATGACAAAATAAACTTAAAAAATTCATACACTACATGGATGAGTACATAGTGCATACAGTTGAGCTCAAAAGTTTACAAACCCCTTGCAGAATATGCAAAAATGTTAATCATTTTAACAAAATAAGAAGGATCATGAAAATTCCATGTTATTTTTTATTTAGTACTGTCCTGAATAAAGTATTTCACATAACAGATGTTTACATAAAGTCTACAAGGTAAAGAAAATAGCTGAATTTATAAAAATGCCCCAGTTCAAAAGTTTAAATACCCTTGATTCTCAATACTGTGTGTGGTTACCTAGATGATTTACAACTGGTTGTTTGTTTTGTGATGGTTGTTCAAGAGTCCCTTGTTTGCTCTGAGAAGTTAAACTGAGCTCTGTTCTTTAGAAAATTTCTCCAAGTCTTGCAAATTCTTTGATTTTCCAGCATCTTCTGCATATTTGAACCCTTTCCAGTTGTGACCGTATGATTCTGAGATCCATCTTTTCGACAACTGAGGGACTCAAACACACTATTACAAAAGGTTTCAAACATTCATTGATGGTCCAGAAGGAAACACGATGCATTAAGAGCCGGGAGTTAAACTTTTGAACAAGAAGATGATGTGAAGTTTTTCTTATTTGTTTAAAGATCATATTTTTTCATTCAGTACTGCTCTTTGGAAGCAACAGAAGATTATTGCATGTTTACCAGAAGAGAAAAAAGTATAATTTACCCTATCTAATTCAAAAAGTTTACATCCCTGGCATCATGTTAATGCATTATGTTTCCTTGTGTTGGAGTCCCTCAGTTGTCATCATTGTGAAAAGATGGATCTCAAAATCATACAGTCACTGCTGGAAGGGTTCAAATATGCAGAAGATGCTGGAAATCAAAGATTATGCAGGACCTGAAGGATTTTTCTGAAGAACAGAGCTCAGTTTAACTGCTCAGAGCAAACAAGTGACTCATGACAAAACCATCACAAAACAAACAAACAACCAGTCGCTAAATCATCTAGGTAACCACACCCAGTATTGAGAATCAAGGTTTAAACTTTTGAACTGGGTCATTTTTATAATTCAGCTATTTTTTTTTTTATCTTGTGTATTATATGTAAACATCTGTTATGTGAAATACTTTATTCAGGACAGTCCTAAATAAAAAATAACATGGAATTTTCACGATCCTTCTTATTTTGTTAAAATGATTAACATTTTTGCATATTCTGCAAGGGGTATGTAAACTTTGAGCTCAACTGTAAGTACTAGTGTATAGAGTGCACTGTTATAGTGTGTCATTTGGGACGCAACTTATAATTACTTTATTTAAAAACTAGTAATGGTTGTAATTGTAATGGCTCTCTTCAGCACATTGAGAGTCCCTTTGCTGAATACTTCAATATGTGCAGGTGTGTATTAGTAAATATATTGTCACATATTTTCCAATATAAAAAGCGACAATTATTCATATCAATTATTCATCATTAAGAGACAATATTATTCATATTGTAATTTAACCAATTTATCCTGTGTATTTTCAAATATACTATGAAATAATTTAATATATTGATCTTTCACATATGGAAAGATATTTTCTTTGTGTAATTCACATTTGAATTTAAGGATGGAAAACAGTGGACTTGTGTTCATATTTCCTCATCAGAATGATGGACAGATAACTTATCTCTATAACATCTCAACAAACAAATATCTTGTTCAGTCAGTCGTGTCGGTGAGGATCACTGTTGTTGTTTTTGTGATGGTTGTTCAAGAGTCACTTGTTTGCTCTGAGAATTAAACTGAGCTCTGTTCTTAGAAAAATCTCCAAGTCCTGCAAATTCTTTGATTTTCCAGCCTCTTCTGCATATTTGAACCCTTTCCAGCAGTGACTGTATGATTTTGGATCCATTTTTTTTTCACACTGAAGACAATTGAGGGACTCAACACAACTATTAAAAAAGGTTCAAACATTCACTGATGCTCCAGAAGGAAACACGATGCATTAAGAGTCGGGGGGTTAAAACTTTTGAACAAGAAGTGTTACAACAGAGACACCGGAAGCAGAGATAAAAGCAGTTGGGTTGTTTATTGAGACAATCAGCAGAGCAAACAGGTAAGTGAATGGTGATAATGAAGGTCTTGGAGATGAATGAAAGGTAATACTGTCCTTTTCTTTGTGCTGCAGGTGATGGTGGAAGGAGACGCTGGAGATGGCAGACAGGAACACGAGGAGTACTGGAGACAATGGAGACGAAGGAGATGATGAAGACAGGTAAGTATCACTTTGAGAGTCCTTGAGGTAAGTGTACAACAGGTTGTATCACGAACGAGACCGGACAATGTGTGTGTGTGAGTGTGGGGTTCTTGTAGTGTGGCTGATGACTGTGGTGATGAGCTTCAGGTGGCGGTGATTAGAATTCCGGTGATTGAGTGCGTGGGTAAGGGAGTGAGGTGGAACCTGACGTGTCTGTGACAGTACCCCCCCTCCCACGGCCCGCTCCTGAGGGCCGAGGACCCCGACGTCGTGGTGGTCGTCCTCGAGGTCGTGGGGCAGGTCTGTCTGGGTGGTTGGTGTGGAAAGTCTGTAACAGAGTAGGATCAAGGATATCATTCTTAGGGACCCATGAGCGTTCTTCGGGGCCGTAGCCTTCCAATCCACCAGATATTCTAAGAGACCACCACGGCGCCGGAGTCCAGGATCTCTCGAACCTCGTAGGCAGTCCCATCGTCCAGGATGAGTGGAAGGGGGGGCTCGACGGCTGCCACGTCAGGTTCTGTGGAAGGAAGAACAGAAGGGTGGTGAGGTTTTAAGAGTGACACATGGAAGGTTGGATGAATTCTTTTGTACTGTGCAGGAAGTTGTAACCGGTAGGTGACGGGGTTGATCTGTCGGAGGATGGTGAATGGGCCAATGAAGCGGGGACTCAGCTTCTTGCAGGGCAGGCGCATCCTGATGTCTCTGGTGGACAGCCAGACCTTCTGCCCCGGTTGGTAGGTTGGAGCGTGGGAGCGCCGAAGGTCGGCTGTCATCTTGCGCCTGCGCAGGGCTCTCTGCAGCTGGTGGTGAGCTGAGTCCCATACCCTCTCGCTCTCCCGGAACCAGTAGTCGACTGCTGGCACGTTGGAGGGTTCCCCGTCCCAGGGGAACAGTGGGGGCTGGAAGCCGAGCACGCATTGGAAAGGTGTTAATCCTGTTGTAGCTTGACGGAGGGAGTTCTGGGCGTACTCGGCCCAGCCCAGGTACTGGTTCCAGGAGTCCTGGTGGCCATGACAGAAGGTACACAGGAAGCGGCCAATCTCCTGGATCTTCCGTTCCGTCTGCCCGTTCGACTGAGGATGGTATCCAGACGATAGGCTGACGGTCACACCCAGGAGGGAGAAGAACGCCTTCCAGACTCGAGAGACAAATTGAGGTCCTCTATCAGAGACTATGTCTTCGGGGATTCCATAATGACGGAAGACATGGTTGAACATTAATTCCGCTGTGGCCATGGCAGTGGGTAGACCTTCCAGGGGGATCAGACGGCAGGCTTTGGAGAAATGGTCTACGACAACCAGAATACAGGTGTGGCCATCAGATTCGGGGAGATCGGTGACGAAGTCCACTCCCAGGTGTGACCAGGGTCTCTCAGGAACGGGCAGAGGATTGAGCTTGCCGGTTGGAAGATGGCGTGGGCTCTTGGAGATGGCGCACTCCCTGCAGCCCTGCACGTACCTTCTGACGTCGCTGGCCATGTTTGGCCACCAGAAGCGCTGTTTGAGCAGCGAGAGGGTCTCATTGACCCCCGGGTGACCAGTGCCAAGTGATGAGTGAACGGAGTGCAGGAGTGGAGTGCGTCGTGTTCTGGTGATGTAGCGCAAGCCCTGGGGACAACCCGGCGGAGTGCGTGAGGAGGCATTGGAGGAGGGTAAGGTCTCTTCCGACCACTCGATGGGGCTCATGAAGATGGACTCGGGCAGGATAGTTTCGGGGTCATCATTCTTTTCCTCGGGAGCGTGGAGACGTGAGAGAGCATCGGCTTTGAGGTTCTTCGAACCAGGGCGGTATGAAATGGAGAAGTTAAATCTTGAAAAGAACATTGCCCATCTGGCTTGGCGTGGGTTGAGTCGTTTGGCGGCTTTCAGATACTCAAGGTTTTTATGGTCAGTGAGAACTTGGAATGGGTGGTTTGCTCCCTCCAACCAATGCCTCCACTCCTCAAGGGCGAGCTTGACAGCCAGGAGTTCACGGTCCCCGATGTCGTAATTCACCTCCGCCGGGTTGAGCTTGCGGGAGAAGAAGGCGCATGGATGGAGCCTACTTGGATTCCCCTGCTGCTGTGAGAGGACCGCTCCCACTCCGGTGGTGGAGGCGTCCACCTCCACGACGAATGGTAAATCCGGTTTGGGGTGGACGAGGAGGGGAGCGGTGGTGAAGGCTTTCTTGAGGGTTTCAAAAGCTTCTGTGGCAGGCTGGGACCAGGACAGAGACTTGGGCTGTTTACGGAGCAGGTTGGTGAGTGGGCTGACGATGGTGCTGTAATTCTTGATGAAGCGACGGTAGAAATTGGAGAAGCCGAGGAAACGTTGGAGTTCTTTTATGGTACTTGGAGTTGGCCAGTTCTGGATGGCAGAAACCTTCCCCTCGTCCATCCGGATGCCACTGTGATCTATCACGTACCCCAGGAAGTGGACAGAGGCTGATGAAAGAACACTTCTCTGCTTTTAGGAGAGATGGAACTGCCGTAAGCGCTTGAGGACCTCCGCACGTGGTGGCGATGTTCGGCCAAGCTCCGGAGTAGATGAGGATGTCATCAATATACACCAGAACGAACTTGTGGAGAAACTCCCGGAGCACCTCGTGGATGAAATCCTGGAATACGGAGGGGGGCGTGACCAGGCCATACGGCATCACAAGGTATTCATAGTGGCCGGTGGGCGTGACGAAGGCGGTCTTCCACTCGTCCCCCTCACGTATCCGGATGAGGTTATACGCGCTGCGGAGGTCCAGCTTGGTGAAACACAGTGGCACCGCGGAGATGTTCCAGGGCCGCTGGGACGAGGGGAAGTGGATACCTGAATTTCACTGTAATTTTGTTCAAGGAGCGATAATCGATGCAGGGCCGCAAGCCTCCGTCCTTCTTGGCCACGAAGAAGAAGCTTGAAGCAGCAGGGGAAGTAGACGGGCGGATGTATCCTTGGTTAAGGGCCTCTTTGATATATTCCTCCATGGCCTTCTCCTCCGGTACAGATAGGGGGTATATGCGTCCCCTAGGCACTGGCTCACCCGGTAACAGATCGATGGCACAGTCCCATGGCCGGTGTGGAGGAAGCTTGGAGGCGCGTTGCGGGCAGAAGACGTCACTGAAGGGGGCGTAGTCGGGTGGAACATCGACGGAGCGTTTTTCCACAGGACTTTCGATGGACGTAGCGTTCACGGAGATATTCTTGGAGAGAGGAGATCTTGGAACAGGAAGTTCTGGGAAGCAGCTGGAGAAGCAGTGGTCGCCCCACTTCAGGACTTCGCCCGTGCGCCAGGAGATGGTGGGATTGTGGAGTTCCAACCATGGGCGCCCTAGAACCACGTCAGCGGTGGATTCCTCCAGAACCAGCAGATGGATGTTCTCAGAGTGGAAGATACCCACTTGCAGTTGAAGGGGTCCAGTAACACGACGAATCATCTTACGGCTTAGGGGTTTGCCCGTGATGGAGTGGACCTGGTAGTTAGTCGGAGAAGGCGAGGTCTTGAGCCCGAGGTGTCGACAGAGGGCGCCGGAGATGAAGTTTCCTGCTGACCCTGAATCGAGGAGCGCCACCACTGGAACGGAAGCATTAGCAGCAGTAAGGTTTACTATAGTAGTGAGTGGTTTCACCTTTTGGATAGAGGGAATGATAGCACTCACCACGGGCCGAGGAGGACGGGTTGGGCATGTGGAGATGACATGCCCAGGGGATCCACAATATAAGCAAAGATTCAGGGTCAGCCTTCTCTGTCTTTCTGCTGGAGACAAACGGGAGTTATCCACTTGCATGGGTTCGGTGGCTGGTTCTGGAGAGCTGACGGGTTCGGACCGACGGAGGAGGGTGGTGGTCAGTGGTTGGCCCTGGTGCTCTAAGAGACACGACTGCATACGAGAACCCACACGGATGGCGAGTTGGATGAATCGTTCGAGTCCTATGGAGTCCTCGTATGCAGCGAGATGCAACCGCACATTAGGCTCCAAACCTTGTCGAAAGGTGGTGATGAGGGCTTGTTCATTCCATCCGCTGGTTGCGGCGAGCGTTCTGAACTGCAAGGCATAATCGTTAACAGTCTTGTTTCCTTGTTTTAAATTATACAATTTCTCACCAGTAGAAGAATCAGTTTCAGGTTTTCCGAAGACTTCTCTGAAGTGGGAGACGAACGCTGGATAGGATTTTACGACTGAGCCTTTTTGAGTCCAGAGGGAATCCGCCCATTGAAGGGCCTTACCTTGCAGTTGGGAAATTATGAACGCTATTTTCGCCGTATCGGTGGGATAGAGGTGCGGCTGCATCTCCAGGACCAACTCACACTGAAGAAGGAATCCGCTGCAGTCCTCCGCCGATCCTGAGTAGGGCGCTGGTTTGGCCATGGGACTGGCGGTGAAAACAGGTGAAGCAGCGGTGACAGTGGATGCGGAAGCGGCAGCGGCGGTGGGTGCTGGTGACGGTGACGGTGGTTGAGGGGGGTGAGTGCTCGGCGCAATGCGTCCACGAGCTCTTGAAACGGGTCATTGTAGCTCATGCTGATGGATAGCTGTTATGGTCCGGTCTTCTGTTACAACAGAGACACCGGAAGCAGAGATAAAAGCAGTTGGGTTGTTTATTGAGACAATCAGCAGAGCAAACAGGTAAGTGAATGGTGATAATGAAGGTCTTGGAGATGAATGAGAGGTAATACTGTCCTTTTCTTTGTGCTGCAGGTGATGGTGGAAGGAGACGCTGGAGATGGCAGACAGGAACACTCACACACACAGGCAGGTAGGAACACGAGGAGTACTGGAGACAATGGAGACGAAGGAGATGATGAAGACAGGTAAGTATCACTTTGAGAGTCCTTGAGGTAAGTGTACAACAGGTTGTATCAGGAACGAGACCGGACAATGTGTGTGTGTGAGTGTGGGGTTCTTGTAGTGTGGCTGATGACTGTGGTGATGAGCTTCAGGTGGCGGTGATTAGAATTCCGGTGATTGAGTGCGTGGGTAAGGGAGTGAGGTGGAACCTGACGTGTCTGTGACAAGAAGATGATGTGAAGTTTTTCTTATTTTGTTTAAAGACCATATTTTTTCATTCAGTACTGCCCTTTGGAAGCAACAGAAGATTATTGCATGTTTACCAGAAGAGAAAAAAGTATAATTTACCCTGTTTATCTAATTCAAAAAGTTTACATCCCTGGCATCATGTTAATGCATCATGTTTCCTTGTGTTGGAGTCCCTCAGTTGTCGTCATTGTGAAAGATGGATCTCAAATCATACAGTCACTGCTGGAAAGGGTTCAAAATATGCAGAAGATGCTGGAAAATCAAAGATTATGCAGGACCTGAAGGATTTTTCTGAAGAACAGAGCTCAGTTTAACTGCTCAGAGCAAACAAGTGACTCATGAACAACCATCACAAAACAAACAACCAACCAGTCGTAAATCATCTAGGTAACCACACACAGTATTAAGAATCAAGGGTATTTAAACTTTTGAACTGGGTCATTTTTATAAATTCAGCTATTTTTTTTTATCTTGTGTATTATATGTAAACATCTGTTATGTGAAATACTTTAGTCAGGACAGTACTAAATAAAAAATAACATGCAATTTTCATGATCCTTCTTATTTTGTTAAAATGATTAACATTTTTGCATATTCTGCAAGGGGTATGTAAACTTTTGAGCTCAACTGTAAGTACTAGTGTATAAGTGCACTGTGTATAGTGTGTCATTTGGGACGCAACTTATAATTACTTTATTTAAAAACTAGTAATGGTTGTAATTGTAATGGCTCTCTTCAGCACATTGAGAGTCCCTTTGCTGAATACTTCAATATGTGCAGGTGTGTATTAGTAAATATATTGTCACATATTTTTCCAATATATAAAAAGCGACAATTATTCATATCAATTATTCATCAATTAAGAGACAATATTATTCAATATATTGTAATATTAACACAATGTATTATCCTGTGTATTTTCAAATATACTATGAAATAATTTAATATATTGATCTTTCACATATGGAAAGATATTTTCTTTGTGTAATTCACATTTGAATTTAAGGATGGAAAACAGTGGACTTGTGTTCATATTTCCTCATCAGAATGATGGACAGATAACTTATCTATAAACATCTCAACAAACAAATATCTTGTTCAGTCAGTCGTGTTGGGTGAGGATCACTGTTGTTTGTTTTGTGATGGTTGTTCAAGAGTCACTTGTTTGCTCTGAGAAGTTAAACTGAGCTCTGTTCTTTAGAAAAATTCTCCAAGTCCTGCAAATTCTTTGATTTTCCAGCATCTTCTGCATATTTGAACCCTTTCCAGCAGTGACTGTATGATTTTGAGATCCATTTTTTTCACACTGAAGACAATTGAGGGACTCAAACACAACTATTAAAAAAGGTTCAAACATTCACTGATGCTCCAGAAGGAAACACGATGCATTAAGAGTCGGGGGGTTAAAACTTTTGAACAAGAAGATGATGTGAAGTTTTTCTTATTTTGTTTAAAGACCATATTTTTTCATTCAGTACTGCCCTTTGGAAGCAACAGAAGATTACTGCATGTTTACCAGAAGAGAAAAAAGTATAATTTACCCTGTTTATCTAATTCAAAAAGTTTACATCCCTGGCATCATGTTAATGCATCATGTTTCCTTGTGTTGGAGTCCCTCAGTTGTCGTCATTGTGAAAGATGGATCTTAAATCATACAGTCACTGCTGGAAAGGGTTCAAATATGCAGAAGATGCTGGAAAATCAAAGATTATGCAGGACCTGAAGGATTTTTCTGAAGAAAAGAGCTCAGTTTAACTGCTCAGAGCAAACAAGTGACTCATGAACAACCATCACAAAACAAACAACCAACCAGTCGTAAATCATCTAGGTAACCCCACACAGTATTAAGAATCAAGGGTATTTAAACTTTTGAACTGGGTCATTTTTATAAATTCAGCTATTTTTTTTTTATCTTGTGTATTATATGTAAACATCTGTTATGTGAAATACTTTAGTCAGGACAGTACTAAATAAAAAATAACATGCAATTTTCATGATCCTTCTTATTTTGTTAAAATGATTAACATTTTTGCATATTCTGCAAGGGGTATGTAAACTTTTGAGCTCAACTGTAAGTACTAGTGTATAAGTGCACTGTGTATAGTGTGTCATTTGGGACTTATAATTACTTTATTTAAAAACTAGTAATGGTTGTAATTGTAATGGCTCTCTTCAGCACATTGAGAGTCCCTTTGCTGAATACTTCAATATGTGCAGGTGTGTATTAGTAAATATATTGTCACATATTTTTCCAATATATAAAAAGCGACAATTATTCATATCAATTATTCATCAATTAAGAGACAATATTATTCAATATATTGTAATATTAACACAATGTATTATCCTGTGTATTTTCAAATATACTATGAAATAATTTAATATATTGATCTTTCACATATGGAAAGATATTTTCTTTGTGTAATTCACATTTGAATTTAAGGATGGAAAACAGTGGACTTGTGTTCATATTTCCTCATCAGAATGATGGACAGATAACTTATCTATAAACATCTCAACAAACAAATATCTTGTTCAGTCAGTCGTGTCGGGTAAGGATAACTGTATATCAGCTTATTATTATTCTAAGGTAAAATCTTCTTTCTGCTCATAATGCTCCTGTTCAGCCTGTTTATGTCAAAAACATGCATAGATGTGTGTGTATAGGATGTTGCAGTTGTGTAGTTATAATTAAAAAGTTTTGTGTCTTTGAAAGTTACGTATTAATATGTACATATTAACAATGAGACCAGGCTGGATTAAAACTCAATTTTGAACCTCAATTTGAACTCTAATTCAGATTCATAAATGCTGTGGAATATTTTTCATGTGTTTGAAACAAAGCTTTTTTTTTTTAAAGTCATAGATCAATGCAATGGCTAATTTGTTTTTTCTCTAACTGTAAAGGAACCTCGTCCTCTGAACTGGTTTGTGGATAAAAAGAAATAAACTGGACTGTCAAAACTGACAATGGCTTTCATTCATAAAGGTGAGTTTTCTTCTCGTTTTTAAAAGTTTGGCTCTCATTGCCCCAAAAACCTTGACATGAACTGTGACGTGTGATAAATGTAGTTTTCTCAGACTCAATCCAATACATTTTCAGTTGTTTATATTGACCTTTTCTTCATATTCAGGTTTTATAAAAGCACCGACTCTCATCTCTGTTAATCAGTGTAAGTCTAAACAGTGTTTTTTTTTTTTGTGTCTGTTGATGTAATGGCCAGTGAATCAGATCCTTCACATCACTTCATGTGTCTTCATCTGTTTGGGAAGAGGAGTAAAGTTGGTAATGTAACATAAATGGTGCTTTTTGTGCTCTCAGAAAGTTCCTAATTTAGCTTAAAAACTTCTATAGGAGTCTTAGTTTAAGAACAATTCGGGACCAATCTGAGAGCAACTCTGAGCGAGGAAAAGACAAAACCTTTTATCTTAGTGAGGAGGTAGGGCTGACCCCATTGCTACGTATGATTGTTTGGTTGTCCAAGAAGGGGGGAAAAAAGATCACTTTTAAGTGTGTATTACAAGCCTTCACTTTGAAATTGCAAGCATTGTAACACATTGACTTTAAGTAGTTATCAGGCACTCTTGCATGATGGTGAGCTTAAATGCTCTAATCGAGTGCTGAAGTCCTACTCTAACCACAAGCTGAAGCCTATAGCTGCGGTTGACCTTCTGACTAAATATAAGGATGCTGAGATATTAACAGAATTTGAGATTGTGGACATTTCTCAAGAAAATGTGCTCAGCGGTGCAACAGCAGAAGCCTTAAGGCCTTTGCACACTGAGTCCGAAATTTTCGCATTCGTTTTTTCGTATTTGCAATCCTAAAAATCGCAAAACAATATAAAATGAAGTCTTCAAGCAGCAGTGAGCACGATTAGTTGTCTCCTCTCTTCTTAAAAAGAGAAAAAGAAAGAGGAAATATTGGGTCCATTCAATCCCGAGATTGCATAGAGAGAAAGGAGAATTCACCTCATCAAGGAGCTGCGGGTTTATCCGAGCGTTTCAAAGATTAGTTACTTCAGGATGTCAGTGGCTCTGTTTGATGCTTTACTACTGGCACAATATGTCTTTATATTCGGTCTCTTTGTATTCCTCATGTTGTTTGTCATTCGGTGCTACTGATTTGTGCTGTAGACGACGTGGATCAACTTGTCAGATGGCATTCTGGATTTTTGCGTTCGCGTACGGTGGCTCTGATTTGTCAAAACGTCTCTCAAAATGTGTGCCATGGATGCGAAAAACGCAGAAAATCGAACCTGATCCGAATATTTTTTTGACGGACGAAAGTTTCGGAGGCAGTGTGCAAATGCGATTGACATAACGTGAGGTCGAATTTATTTTTTAACGTGCGAAAGTTTCGCATTGCGAATTTCGGACTTAGTGTGCAATGACCTTTAGGCTTAGTTATGCAGCTTGATGCATTGCAGCCTACTAACAAAGAAAATAAGACACATTACGGTCACACGACAACAGAACAAAATGTGCCAGCTGGACTAGACGATTACCCAGAGCTGACTCGCACTACTGGAACTTTACCAGGCAAATACACAATTAAAATTGATCCTGATGCAAAAGGTGTAGTCCATCCTGTCCGCCGTCAACCAGCTGCACTGAAAAAGAAAATAATAGAGAAACTAAATGAGATGGTTAAAGATGGATACATCACAAAAGTCAGCCAACCGACCGAGTGGGTGAGTTCAATGGTAGCAGCTGTCTGTAATGGCAAGATAGGATCTGCATTGACCCAAGCGACTTGAATAAGGTCATAAAGAGGGAACATTACCCAATGTGAACCGTCGAAGAGGTAGTCTCCGCAATGCCTGGTACTAAAGTCTTCTCGGTCTTGGATGCAAAATCTGGTTTCCTGCAAATAGAACTACATGAAGCATCATCATTTTTGACAACCTTTAACACACCCATTGATAGATTTAGGTGGCTTAGGCTACCTTTTGGCCTAAAATATGCACCAGAAATCTTTCAGCGTATTATGGATGAGATGCTTGAGGACATCAGCGGAGCAATAAGTATCATGGACGACATTCTCATCGCAGCACCCTCAGTAAAGGAACATGATGAGAACCTCCGCAAAGTAATTCAGAGAGCAACAAGCTATAATCTGAGCCTCAATTTCGGCAAATGCCATATCAAGCAATCTTCTGTGCCCTACGTAGGACACCTGATAACATCAGACGGTCTGAAGGCAGACCCAGCGAAAATAGAGGCTGTCAAGTCCATGACAACACCAACCTTTCCTAGGTTTCATCACCTATCTGTCAAAATTCCTGCCAAACCTCAGCGAAGTCGACGCACCTCTAAGACAGCTCCTGAAAGCGGATGTTGAGTTTGCATGGCAACCAGCACAACAGCAAGCCTTTGACAAACTCAAGGACTTATGCATGAAGTCCCCTGTGCTACATTTTTTTTTGATCCGTCCAAACCTGTTGAGATCTTCTGTGATGCCAGCAGCAATGGCCTCGGTGCTGTCTTACTACAGGACAGTCATCCAGTGGCTTTCTCATCCAGGTCACTGACAGATACAGAAACACGCTACTCGCAAATTGAGAAAGAGATGCTCTCAATAGTTTGTGCATGTGTCAAGTTCCACAATTACATATTTGGAAACCATGTCACAGTGTACAATGACCATAAGCCTCTGGAAGATATTTTCAGAAAGCCAGTGCTCTCTACCCCCATGCGCTTGCAGAGAATGCGCCTCTGCCTGCAGTGGTATGATCTGACTGTTAAGTACAGACGAGGAAAGGATATGGAACTGCCTGACACACTGTCTAGTGCTCAGTTACCTGAAAACAAGCCAGAGATGGAAGGCTTTGAGTGTGTCTCCATGCTCAACTTTGTTTTAGTGAGTAAGCAGAAATATTCAGAGTTCCAGGACTGCACAAAGAAGGAGCTTAGCTGTCTTCAACAAACAATTCGACAGGGTTGGCCAGACAGTAGGCCTTTCACCAGCTCAGCTGCTGATGGGCAGGCGTCCCCGCAACAACCTGCCTGCTGCCCGTCTGCTGCTCACACCAGCAGCGTACGACCCCCTCAAAGTTAAACGGCAACTAGATGAAAGCAAAAGTGTTCAGAAGTTTTACTACGACCGCAAGAGGGCAAGCGGCCCTCGTGCTGCGCTGAAGCCTGGAGATGAAGTAAGGATGCAACCACATCCTGGCAGTCACAAATGGTCTCCTGGAGTTGTTGAGAGATTACACTGTGCCCCAAGATCTTATGTTGTTGACTGTGGAAGTAGAGAGTACCGTCACAATATTTAGCATCTTCGCAAGAAGCACAGCAGCTACTAACGAGTCCCATCACGGGCTTAACTTTGATCAGTGGACAGAGACATCAGAGCCAGTGAGTGTCGAGAAGCCAAAGTCTGTAGATCATCCTAGTTCATCCCAAGCATCACCTACAGAACTCAGGACTGCTAAGCAGTCATTGTCAACTGGGCAGTACACTACCAGACGAGGCAAAGTGGTAAAGCCTCCTGACAGGCTCTGCTTGTAGTCAGGGAAAGGCGTGGTAAAGACGCCTTGTGGAAGTGATGTGCTAGCAACCTCTCATTCCTGGTTACACATTTATGTTCAACAGTTCATTGTTTGATAGATTGTGTCTTTGACTAGGTTGCATACATGATGTGCTAACATCTCTTTAATACGTGGACATTAGGGGTGTGACGCGAGACTAAACTGTGATGAGATTTCTCGTCGAGGTGAAAAGTAGTCTTGTGATGTTGCCATGACAGAGTGTTAGGATGATTAGGAAAGAATATGCCACCGCTTCGTTTACATTACGCCTCCACTATCGTTTTGCTTTGTATTTAAATAAAAAACATTTAATTCATTTGGATAACGGTCGCCGCCGCTCCATATTTACAGAGTTACGCGCGATCGCTGAAAGTGAAAGTAAACGCGAGCGCGCATTCAAACATGATTTCAATACCCGCATTTTGAAAGCAGCTCCCTGATGAAGGCAAATATCTCTCAATATGAAAGCTATCTTAGACTGGGCAGTGTAGTTGTAACTAGTTCTGTATCAAAGAAAAAATTGGTCTTATTTGCACTTTGAATATTGAGAGAGTGCGATGGTTGCACTTATTGTAAAGTGTTACCATAAAAAATGAATAACAGTTTTCTCTTAATCTTATTAAGCACAAACAATAAGGTTTCATTTGTTAACATTAGTTAATGCACTGTGAACTATCATGAACTAACAATGAATGACTATTTTTATTAACTAACATAAACAAAGATTAATAAATACTGTAGCAAAGATATTGCTCATTGTTAGTTGATGTTGGTTAATACATTAATGTTAATAAATGAGACCTTATTGTAAAGTGTTACCATTTTTATTTATACTGTTTTTATTTCTATGATCAGTTTGTGGAAAGGAGTTCAGTTAGGAGGTCAAAAGTTGTAGAAGCTCATAAATCATGTACAGTAAGGTCTGAAGAGACTGAAATCATACAGGAGAGAAGTCAGTCAGTTGAGTTAGTGGCAAAACCTTTTTACAGTACTTGAGTATTGTTGTCTTTCACTGCATATGATAATTCATACTCGGAAAGTAGAACTGAAATGACATTAATTACAAGATGATTAGTTAAAACATTTCAAATACACCTGCAGAATATTTTTTCTAGTCACGTATTTCGTCATCTTGTCTCGTCTTGTCTCGTCTCGTGAACTCAATCTCGAGTCTCGTCTCGTCTCGTGAGATACCTGTCTCATCACACCCCTAGTGGACATGCAAGTTTTATGCAAATTCCAGAGGTAAAGAACAAACACCGCAATGTTTAATACTTGTCATGACTGTATGTATACAAAGTGATTATTTTAGCATGGTTTTTGTTTCATGCTTAGGAGGGGAGATGTAATGTATTGTCATTTTGACAATGTTTCTTTAAGTGGCGCTCCGGCCTCCGTAGTCGATGCTATGACTCCTCCTACTTTGTATATGCACTGTAGTGATGGGAAGTTCGGATCATTTTACCGACTCGGACTTTTGTGTCTTTTTGTGTTCAGCAAAATGAACAAATCTTTTTTTGAGTCATTTCATTCATTTCGTTCATTTTAGCAAAATGTAATTAAAAAGTTACGTGTTACTTCCCCAACACATCTACTACTTATGCAAACGTTGATCACACTACAAACAATACAAAACTACAATGCTATAAGATACAGAAAAGATTAATTCATTCTTTATCTGGGTCTTCAGTTTATGATGAGCTCACCTCACCTCTTGTCTGACAAGTCTTCGGGTTTAAGTCATTCCTTAATCACGTGACAGGCCCATACGCTATTTCTGACATTTCTGTCACTATGTTTTTGTTACTGTTTCTTGAGGATCTGTGATGTGTTATTATTTTATAAATAAACAAAACCCTGTTATAAGTAAAATATTGATTAATTTGTCTTTTTGACTGTCTATCTGTACATAAACAATAGGCTATATAATAATCCAAGCCTACAATACAGAGTATTTATAGCCTATATTGTTCATTTTTACTCCAATTTTGAGTTTGCTGGTATAATTGCTTTTCCTAGGCAGACTTGACATATTGGTCTAATATATGTATAAGAAGATTGCTCAAAAAGGACATAATGACATAAATTAAATGACATTGGTTTAACGTATGGGTCTGTCACGTGATTAAGGAACGACTCAAAAACTTGAAAGACTCATTAAAAGAACTAATCAATTCTCTTTCCAGCTCAGACTGCATTGGTTTAGCGTATGGGTCTGTCATGTGATTAAGGAACAGCTCAAAATCCCAAAAGACTCATGAAATGAACTAATCAATTCTCTTTCCGGCTCAGACTTCATTGACTGAAACAGGTGAACTACTTCTATGGCCCTGTCCCAAATGGCACACTTCATGTGGACTTTCGGTCTCGTGGACTTAAATTGCGCGTGCTCACCGAGTCTACGAGTCCGTAGGCCATCCTATTCAGCATTTTAACACTCTGAAGTGTGCTCAGCAGTGCCCCCTTTGTACCCTTGAAGCGGTCTTCCACAAAGCCCGCATAGATGCAGGCTCCGCACACTTTAACTACCCAGGAATCCTTGCGAAATGCCAATCAGACAACGGATGGGAGGAGATTTCGCTCATGGCTGAGAAGAAAATATTTAAGTGTAGGTATCATTACAGTTTTTATGACCTAGGTGTACATTTTACCAGTTGTTACCTACAGTTTATACAAACATTATTGTCATCGACAAGTGGTTGATATCTCAAACATAATAATAGCGCGTTGAATAATACGATCGCATTATGATTCATTAAATAAATAAAACCGAATGTCAAGGCTTGACTGAGTCATATGTAAACCTAGTATTTATATTTAAACCTGTAAATTCATCTGAAACTCACGCACATGTTTATTATGTGTTAAAATTGTAATCTTAGTTCAAATGGAACATTATGTATTATTACAACTGTATACATTATTTAAATAAGCATGTATATATTGTCTATGCCCATGTAGGGACTCGTTCGACAGACGTTACCAAATGGCTTCATCAGCCAGAGGCATGATTGAACAAAGCTTCATTTGGTCCAAAAGATCCATTTCCTGACAGGAAACACCTAGCCTTAACAGAAGTGATGACGTGACTTCTTTTAACAAAGGACTCTGTCTAAAGGACTTCTTAGCTCATCAGCAATAAACTAATCAGAACCCATCACGTGGATCTGATCACATTAAATCTATTGATTCTCTCACAAAACCCTCTTGTATTATCGGACGGAACAGGAAAACACCCATCAACGGATTTAAAGACGAATCTGTCCTATCAATACCTCCCTTGTGTGAGCAATCCATCCTGACCCGGTCACTCGTGACTCCGGTCAAAGTTTAAACTATGCTTAAGGACTCAATCTTGAATCTCAAAGGGACAATTGTCGATTACTTAAAGTATTAACTATATCCAGAATAACATTTGCTATGATGTGATTACTAACATGTTGGATTCAATGCATTATGTTTGTATTCCCGTATGCATTTCTTTCTCTTGTAATCACTGTTTTTAATTAGGTCAGTCTAGTAATATGTGTGGAAGAAGTGTGTCATGTTTGAGCTCTAAATACAGAGTTTATAATTCTCTGTAATTCTGTGTGAATGAAACATTGAAATTCAGTATCAGGAAAATATTAAGAAACTTTATAAAGTTGTTAATCAAACAGGAGAATGTTCTGCAGATATCACGCGATGTGATCAATAGACAATAGACGAGGCGGTCTAATCTCCGTAGCAACGTCTCATTGGAGGATCGCATCTGAAGGATGGAGCCAAAATTGCTCCCTTAAAACTATGCTGTCCGAACAAGCTAATGTCAGAAGCTGGAAGTCGGTCAGAAATCGGTCAGAAGCCGGACTGAAGCACAGTCGTCGAAGCCCGGTAGCCGAAGCACCGCTACTTTGACCACGGCGGAAAAGTCGCATGGGTCATTGATAACTGATTGACCGGGGCTGATTTTCCATCTAACACCCGACTTCAAACACGAGCTGCGCCGCTGATCTTTCAACAGCCGTCACATCCAGACTCCAAAACACTCCGTGAAACATCTGACCAAAGTCTCCCAAGAAGAGAGCCGCTCAAGCTAGACGCTCAGAACAGTTGCACCAGCCGCACCATCCTTCAAAGCTTCCGCGCAACCCACAGGGCTTTCCCGAGAAGACGTCACCTGAAAGACAGCCAATCCAGAACGGGATTCCGCTGTACACGAGTCACGGAACAACCGATTACCTCAGCTGTCAGAGCAAACGCAGGTACAAGCAAACTTCTCTCTCTCTGCTGGAAACTGGTGAAACTCCTTGAAACCTAAAGAATCAAGCCCAAGCTCTGCTTTGTGATTTTCCTCAGTTGCGATGTTTAGTTAGAACTTGGGACTTTCATAACTCATATCAATTCCGCGAATGTGTATGCATGTATGTATGTGTGTTGTTTGGTGTGTTTAGCCTTAGTTTCCTGTAATCATTAGAAGTAGTCAATAAATCTTGTTTTGATTTTCACATATACGAGTTTCTTGTGGTGTATCAAATTACTGCCTTAAACTCAAAAGATCCTAAAAGTTACCTCTTGCTTTAATATAATAATTAATAATAACAATAATCATAATAAAATATTGTTACTGTTGGCCACAGAATAATATTTTATCCAGAATTGGTAAAATACTCTAACCTCAATTTTCGCTGGACGAATATTGATGAAGTGTTAAATATTAATTCTGAATCATTTACAGTGAATCATTTACAGTTGATTCAATTCTTATTCCCTGTAACAATTAAATTGAGCTAATAAATAGGCTACGTCCTTACACCCAGGTGGCATAAGCAAAAGCAGGCTGTGTAGTTGACATGGAGATAATATTTTGCAAATGAAAAGAAACCTGTTCTTCATGATAAATATTATATTTGTATAAGATATTTGTGATATACAACAACAACAATAGGCAGCATATTCCCTGAACCTGCAGCTCCTATCAAAAAACAACCAGACTGTTATTTCCGGCGTGACGATCAAGTCTGTCCCAAAAATACCTCTCAATGCGCCCTTGTGGACTCGCGCCAAGGGCCCTATAGGTCTGCACTACATGACGTCACCAAAGTGTGGACTCTGAGGAAGTCCACAAGTCCGGAGTGTGCCATTTGGGACAGGGCCTATCAGTACAGAATCTATAGAATAATGCGCATGCGCGACTGAACGAATCACCCCCCGAGACAACTCGTTCTTCCCGAGTCACATTAAAGATTTGTTCAAAATGAATGAATTGATCAAGAACGACACATCACTAATGCACTGCAGTACCTAGTAAAAACTGAGTATGTCTCGTTACTGAAGCTCTGTGTCAGTCGCATTACTTTACACACACACACACACACACACACACACATATATATATGTTTTGTTCCACGTGATCTACAAAAAGGAGAGATTATTTTTTGAACTTGAACTGATCGAAAGAGTTCAACAACTCTTTGAACTGAATAATTTGATTCACAAACTTTGGTCAACTGAGTCGTTTGATCCATGAATTTTGTTCGATTGAGCCAATTAATGGATTTATGCATTTTCAACTCATATTGTTGAATATACTGTTGAGTTTGAAAGGAAAAGTGATTTGTTGCAAGAAATTCTGAATCACATTCTGTGTTTTGGGTCAAATCGAATGTCTAATTATATTTCTTTTGGATTACTGAATGTAGTATTTTGTTGAAGGTTCTATTATTGTAAAATACTTTGCTCAAAGTGAAAGAAACACACATAATTGTTTTTTTTTTTTGAGAATTTTTTTTTATTTTTACACTTTGAAGAGTGTGAAACTTCAAATTGAATTTAAGCTGTCAAGCTGTTAAATTCTTGGTCCTGTAAGAAATGACAGAAGAGTTGGTTAACTGTTTTGATTCTCACTAATATCAATCAATTGTTCATACCTGTAATTTATCTAATTGAAACCAACTACAAAAAGAGACATTTTGTATATTAATACAATTTTCTAACTCAGAACAAGACTTTGTCAGCCATTTACTCACCTGCTGCATCATTTCCTCTCTCCGGTAGTCGTTTCTTGCTTCTGATACATATTGACCCATTCTGAATATCATTACTAGATGTAGCACATCAGTTACGTTGCTCGCTACATGCAGGGATGGGCAGTATTTGTGATACATGTATTTCAAACATATTTCAAATACAAAATAGTATTTTGTAATTTGTATTTGACTGGGATGATGAAATGGCTTTGTATTTTGTATCAAAATACTTTAGTGTCTTGTATTTTTGTATTTTTAAAATACGTCGTGGCCAAAAAGTTTTGAGAATTACATAAATATTGGAATTGGAAAAGGCTGCTTAAGTTTTTATAATAGCAATTTGCATATACTCCAGAATGTTATGAAGAGTGATCAGATGAATTGCATAGTCCTTCTTTGCCATGAAAATTAACTTAATCCCAAAAAACCTTTCCACTGCATTTCATTGCTGTCATTAAGGACCTGCTGAGATCATTCAGTAATCATCTTGTTTAACTCTGAGAATGTTGACGAGCACAAGGCTGGAGATCATTATGTCAGGCTGATTGGGTTAGAATGGCAGACTTGACATGTTAAAAGGAGGGTGATGCTTGAAATCATTTTCTTCCATTGTTAACCATGGTGACCTGCAAAGAAACGCGTGCAGCCATCATTGCGTTGCATAAAAATGGCTTCACAGGCAAGGATATTGTGGCTACTAAGATTGCACCTAAATCAACAATTTATAGGTTCATCAAGAACTTCAAGGAAAGAGGTTCAATTCTTGTAAAGAAGGCTTCAGGGCGTCCAAGAAAGTCCAGCAAGCGCCAGGATCGTCTCCTAAAGAGGATTCAGCTGCGGGATCGGAGTGCCACCAGTGCAGAGCTTGCTCAGGAATGGCAGCAGGCAGGTGTGAGCGCATCTGCACGCACAGTGAGGCGAAGACTTTTGGAAGATGGCCTGGTGTCAAGAAGGGCAGCAAAGAAGCCACTTCTCTCCAAAAAAAACATCAGGGACAGATTGATCTTCTGCAGAAAGTATAGTGAATGGACTGCTGAGGACTGGGGCAAAGTCATATTCTCCGATGAAGCCCCTTTCCGATTGTTTGGGGCATCTGGAAAAAGGCTTGTCCGGAGAAGAAAAGGTGAGCGCTACCATCAGTCCTGTGTCATGCCAACAGTAAAGCATCCTGACACCATTCATGTGTGGGGTTGCTTCTCATCCAAGGGAGTGGGCTCACTCACAATTCTGCCCAAAAACACAGCCATGAATAAAGTGGTACCAAAACACCCTCCAACAGCAACTTCTTCCAACAATCCAACAACAGTTTGGTGAAGAACAATGCATTTTCCAGCACAATGGAGCACCGTGCCATAAGGCAAAAGTGATAATGTCACGGAAAATAAGGCAGATGCAGTGCAAGTTAATTTCTCATTTATTGACTTCACACCAGGGAAAAACACAAGTAGTATTGGGCAGACGCAGGAAGTGTGATCACAGGGACTTCTCTATGGCCGTGGAGCAGGTTATGGAGATCGTGGAATCTGGTCCATGGTGGGTGAAGATCCGTGGTTTCCGTGGTGGTGAGAGTCTTGTGAAGTCCGTGATGAATCAAATCCGACGATGAAACAAGACAGAACATGTAGACACGAAGAACTCCATCACAGGTAAGACTCACGAGGAACACGGGGAAACCACACGAACACTCCAAACACGTCTGACAAATGTGAGACGAAAGACAGGGCATTAAATAGGCTGGTGATGATGACAAAACAGCTGCCGCTGAGCATGACAATCAGCGCGACGCCCACACAACTGATACGTGACAAACACAAGTACAAAAGACCACAGGGTGAGAGAGCGTATCACAACCGTGACAGTACCCTCCCTCCTAGGAACGCCTCACGGCGTCCCAGACTCCTACCTGTCGTCGATTGTAATCATCGATAAGGGAGTGATCCAGAATGTCCCTAGCAGGTACCCAACTTCTCTCCTCCGGACCGAACCTTCCAGTCCACCAAGTACTGGAATCCGCGTCCCCTCCTTCTCGAGTCCAGAAACGGTTACCGAATAGTTGGTTCCCCTTCTACGATCGCGGCGGGGGGACCGAGCAGCGGATTAATGTTTGATGAAACACAGTTTATTTTGGAAACATGAGGCGATGAATTCTCCTGTACGCTGGAGGGAGTTTGAGGCGGACTGCCACCGGACTAATGATCTTGGTGACAGAAACGGGCCGATAAATTTAGGAGCAAGTTTATTAGAAACGGAGCGAGAGGAATGTTCCTGGTTGAAAGCCACACTTTTTGACCCACGACGTATACGGGAGGCTTCGACCGTGGCGATCGGTCTTAGCCTTGGTGCGCGCCTCACCTGGAGGAGAGTCTCGCGGGCTCTACTCCATGTGCGGTGACACCTCTGGACGAAGGCGTGAGCGGAGGACAGCGACTTCGATTCCCAGACTGGAAAAATAGGTGGCTGGTAACCTAAGCTACACTCGAACGGTGAAAGACCGTGAAGACACTGGTAACGAATTATGTGCGTACTCGATCATAGAGAGTTGCTGGCACCAGGAGGAAGGATTCTTGAGACCACAATCGCAACATTCTTTCCAAATCTTGGTTGGCTCTCTCGGTTTGACCATTGCTCTGGGGATGAACCCTGAGGACAGACTGACAGTCGCTCCCAACAATTTACAAAATTCTTGCCAAAATTTGGACACAACTGGGGACCCCTGTCAAAACCACGTCCATCGGGAGGCCATGTAACCTAAAGACGTGATCTATGACAGTTACCGCTGTCTCCTTTGCAGAGGTAATTTGGGCAAAGGGATGAAATGAGCCGCCTTCGAGAACCGGTCCACCACAGTCAAACGACTGTGTTCCTCCTGGGAGGGGGGAGGGTGAGGGCGTAACAAAATCTAGAGCGATATTGGACCGGCTTCTAAGGGACAGACAGCGGTTGAAGTACCCATGAGAGGGGATTGGAAGTCTTACCAATGGCACAAACCGAGCAAGCCAAGACAAAACTGCGAATGTCACGAGCCATAGCAGGCCACCAGAATCGTTGCTTGACCAAAGAGTTGGTGCGATTAACCCCTGGGTGACAGGCCACGTTGGAACAGTGCCCCCATCTGATAACGTCGGATCTTAACCCCTCCGGCACAAACAACCGGTTCGGTGGGCACCCGGGCGGAGGCGTTACCCCTTCTAAGGCCGATTTGACCTTCGACTCGACCTCCCACGTCAGAGTGGAGACCACTAATGTCTCGGGAAGAATGCACTCGGGAGTAGACGGGCGCTCGGATGGATCAAAAATACGAGATAAAGAATCGGGTTTGATGTTCTTAGAACCCGGGCGGTACGAGAGGGAAAAGTCAAAACGTCCGAAAAAAAGTGCCCACCGAGCCTGCCTGGAGTTGAGTCTTTTAGCAGATCTGATATATTCTAAATTCTTATGATCAGTCCAGACGATGAAAGGAACCCCTGAACCTTCCAACCAATGTCGCCACTCTTCCAACGCTAACTTGACCGCCAGCAACTCTCTGTTACCAATGTCATAATTACGTTCGGCTGGAGACAAACGATGGGAATAAAACGCGCAGGGATGCATCTTATCGTCTGAAGGAGAACGCTGGGACAGAACTGCACCTACCCCCCTCTGACGCGTCGACCTCCACCACGAACTGACGTGAGGAATCAGGGGCAATAAGAATGGGAGCCGAAACGAAGCGGCTCTTAAGTTTGGAAAACGCAGCCTCGGCTGCGTCAGACCACCTGAACGTCGTCCTGGGGGAGGTCAAGGCGGTCAGAGGCGCGGCTAGTTGGCTGAAGTTGCGAATGAAACGCCGGTAAAAATTGGCAAACCCCAGAAACCGCTCTGTAGGGCCTTACGGGAATCTGGACTTGGCCAATTCACCACAGCCTTAACCTTGTCAGGGTCCATGCGAATTCCCTCAGACGACACGATGTACCCTAGGAAGGAAACAGACTGTGCATGAAAATCGCATTTCTCCGCCTTGACAAAAAGCCCATTCTCTAACAGTCGTTGAAGCACTCGTCTGACATGTTGAACATGTTCCTGGAGAGACGAGGAGAAATCAATATGTCGTCCAGGTAAACATATATGAACTGGTCTACCATGTCTCTCAACACATCATTGACGAGTGCCTGGAAGACCGCCGGGAGTTGGACAGCCCGAAGGGCATGACCAAGTATTCAAAGTGCCCCCTGGGGGTATTAAAGGCGGTCTTCTATTCATCCCCCTTCATAATGCGAACCAAATGATATGCATTACGTAAATCCAATTTCGTGAAAATGGACGCTCCCTGCAGCCTCTCGAAGGCTGAAGACATCAACGGCAAAGGATAAGTATTCTTTACCGTGATGTTTTCAGCCCCCGGTAATCAATACGGCCGCAAGGAACCGTCCTTCTTCCCCACAAAAAAATCCCGCCCCCGCTGGAGAAGAGGAATGACGGATGAACCCCGCTGCTAGAGAATCAGAAATATTTCTCCATGGCCTCCCTCTCCGGAACCGAGAGAGAGTATAACTTGCCTTTAGGCGGAGACTTACCAGGCACTAACTCTATAGCACAGTCATAGGGACGATGTGGAGGGAGAGAAGCAGCACGGGACTTACTGAACACTTCCTTCAGGCCAGGTACTCTACGGGCACGTTTGACAATCCGCTGCCTTCTCCTGTAACACAGAAACAGAAACAGACGAACAAGCAGAGACAAGACAAGACTCATGACAATGTGTGCTCCATTCTAACACCGAGTGCTGCCGCCAGTCCACCCTGGGATTGTGTTCCGTGAGCCAGGGGTGTCCAAGTACAATGGGTGCGAGGGGAGAGTCCATGAGCAGAAACTGAATGCGTTCGGTGTGGTTGCCAGAGGTGATCATGGTTATTTTCTCAGTGGAGAATGAAATGTCAGGAAGGTTCTGGCCGTTGAGTGCGTTGACAGTAATCAGTTTGGTGAGTGGAACAGTGGATAATTGAATTCTGCGTGCAAACTGAGTGTCCATGAAATTACCTTCTGCTCCGGAATCCAGCAAGGCTTGACAGGTGACAGAGTGATTGGCCCATCTAAGTCTTACCGGAAGGAGAGTGGATGGAGAGGACTTTTCCGCGGAGATCCCACCCGATAGTAGCCTCGTACTTACTACCGGGCTCGGCCTTTTACCGGGCATGTATTCAGAAAGTGCCCGGAGCCACCGCAGTATATACAAAGTCCTTGGGACCTCCGCCTTTCTCTCTCCTCCCGGGAAAGCCGAGCCCTCCCAACCTGCATGGGCTCCGGATCGAGAGCGGGACTGACCGTGTCTCCTCCGCCGACTGCCCGAACCTCTGAGCCACTAGCTCCACCGTGTGGTCGGGAGAGGCACTCTAAACGATTGAGTCGGGAATCCACCCGTAGAGCCAGTTCGATGAGGCCGTTTAGATCCGGTGGTAGGTCCAGGACGTAGATTTCCTTGTGGACACGGTCAGCCAGCCCATGCAGGAAGACGTCCCACTGCGCCTCCTCGTTCCAGCGGCACTCCGCCGCGAGGGTGCGAAACTCGATCGAGTATTCGGCAACAGTGCGCTGACCTTGTTTGAGTTCCGTGAGTTGTGGGCCCCCTCCTTGCCCGCGACCGCACGATCGAAAACCCTCTTCATCTCCGCGGCGAGTGCCTGGAACGAAGAACAGCAAGGATCCCGATTCTCCCACACCGCCGTTCCCCATAAGGCTGCCTGTCCCGTGAGCAGGGTGAGCATGAATGCCACCTTGGTCTCCTCTCTCTCGAAGGTGCGAGGCTGGAGAGAGAAATGCATGGAACACCGATTAAGAAAGGCTCTACAGAAGTTCGGCTCACCCGAGTAAGGCTGGGGGACAGGCAGTCGAGGCTCTGGGTGATCGCCTTGGTCCGGTGGTGAAGGGGGAACGGACGGCGCGGGTGGCGCAGTGGGGTTGCATAGTTGTTGTAGCTGCTGGGAGAGCTCGGACACCTGCGTCACCAGGGCTTGTACAGCGCGGCCGGTGGATGAAATGCTCTCCTGCTGCTGATCCATCCGTGAAATACTGTGGTTGATGAATTCAGTCAGCGCCGCTGAACTTGCTCCATCCATGATTGGTCAGATCGTTCTGTCACGGAAAAATTAGGCAGATGCAAGTGCAAGTTAATTTCTCATTTATTGAGCTTCACACCAGGGAAAACACAAGTAGTATTGGGCAGACAGCAGGAGTGGTGATCGCAGGGACTTCGATGGGCCGTGGAGCAGGTGAGTGGAGATCGTGGAATCTGGTCCGTGGTGGGTGAAGATCCGTGGTGTTCCGTGGTGAGTGAGAGTCTTGTGAAGTCCGTGATGAATCAAATCCGACGAGGAAACAAGAGACAGGAACATGTAGACACGAAGAACTCCAATCACAGGTAAGACTCACGAGGAACACGGGGAAAACACACGAGACACTCCAAACAACGATCTGATAAATGTGAGACGAAAGACAGGGCATTAAATAGGCTGGTGATGATGACAAACAGCTGCCGCTGATCATGACAATCAGCGGTGACGCCCACACACCTGATACGTGACAAAACACACGTACACAAGACCACAGGGTGAGAGAGCGGATCAGCAACCGTGACAATAACTAAGTGGCTCGGGGACCAGAATGTTGAAATTTTGGGTCCATGGCCTGGAAACTCCCCAGATCTTAATCCCATTGAGAACTTGTGGTCAATCCTCAAGAGGCGGGTGGACAAACAAAAACCCACTAATTCTGACAAACTCCAAGAAGTTATTATGAAAGAATGGGTTGCTATCAGTCAGGATTTGGCCCAGAAGTTGATTGAGAGCATGCCCAGTCGAATTGCAGAGGTCCTGAAAAAGAAGGGCCAACACTGCAAATACTGACTCTTTGCATAAATGTCATGTAATTGTCGATAAAAGCCTTTGAAACGTATGAAGTGCTTGTAATTATATTTCAGTACATCACAGAAACAACTGAAACAAAGATCTAAAAGCAGTTTAGCAGCAAACTTTTTGAAAACTAATATTTATGTAATTCTCAAAACTTTTGGCCACGACTGTACTGTAAGATACTTTCTAAGAAGTCTACTTGATGACATCATAAAATTGCGGCCTCTGATTGGTGCGTACTTTACCCAGACTTGTTGAGATCAGAACAGAAAATTGATCCATATGGAAGAAGGTGGTGAAGGTAAGAAACGTGCAAGCTGCCAGCTTTCCATCAATCTTTTGCATAAATTGCTAAAATTTTTAACAGTTCATCTTAAGTTTTGGTGTTTGTATAGCCTAGGCTAAACAGTTTACCAATTTACATAATGTTCTTGAAATCTATTATACCGAGCAGCAGCCCCCTATATTTATGATTAACAATCAAATGATTAATTAGTTAGAAACTAGTTGCCATGAATACAGGTGCCATCAGTTGTCTTCTTATGAATGACTTGTTTGTCATTGAGTCAGTGTTGCTGATGCAAAGTAGGCCCTTCGTTACCAAACACCAAGTAACTAGTCTGTGTAAACCCAGCCTGATCTGCCGGCGATTTGATTTCGCTCGGCAACTCAGTCTGGAAACCCGTGCGTTCATTTGTGCTGCGCTGTTACACTTTTGCGGGAACCAATCACAGACTGGCTTATCCACCTTGCTTGCTATTGGCGGGTATAACACGATGACGATAGAGAAGCGACGGCAAGCAGCTTTCAAACTCTGGCTGTTTCTCAATATGCGTTCTTCAGCGATCTTGCGTCCTTGTGTTCTTGCTCTACGTCATCATCAACCGTCGAAGTTCGTTCCAATACTCAAGAACGCAAGAACAGAGGACGCATGAAAGTACCCGGATGTGTTCTTGATCGAGGATGCATCGAATGCAAACTTTAGGGAATCGAACCATTAAAAATCCCAGAAGACGCTTCGGCGGTCAACGTACGGAAGCCTGTAAGCTTTAAAGTTCTCGTGAGATTCCAGCTACAAGCTCGCATACGTGACGGCTCGTGAAAGTAAACCATTTGTTTTGCTTAATTTTAATAAAATGATAACCTGAAGAAAGCCTGCAGTATTTTTATTGCCATATAAAAAAAAAAAATCTTAACATTGACAATGCATAACAGCCAAAGGCTACTCATTTTCATAAATACACGCGGTAAAATAAAAAGATATAAAATTATATGAAAACAATGTCTATATTAATATGAAATAATTTTTTTAACAGGTTATGACATTTGTTTGTGATGTTATGTTGTAGGCTATTTATTGTGCATTAGTCAGTTATAATATGCTGGGACGGTCAGTTGAGCAACAAGATCGCAGCACATCTCAATTCTCAAATGATGCGTTCTGTGTCCTCGCGTCCTTCCAAGATCGTTCTTTCAAGGTCGCCTGGCAAGACCGGACTCCACGAGAACGCAAGTCCGTTCTCTGCGTTCTTGGAATTGAGAAACAGCCTCTATCTCAGGGGTTCTCAACCTTTTGCAAGCTGGGCCCCCCCAAAGCTGGTTCATTGCATTTGGGGCCCCAGTGCGTGTGAGCATTTCACAAAAACTAAAGGAAAGCTTTAACTGTAGCCTATATTCTGACTAGTTTATTCGTTTATATATATATACAGGGTGCAATTTGTGAAAAAAACAGAGGGGAGGTTGTTTTGTTTTTTTTTTTTTTTTTTATTTGTTAAAAACCACAGTGCTATATATACTATTTTTTGGCAGCTGTTACAGAAACATTTTTTTTTTTTAAATCTTCTGATTTAACCTTGAGATTTGAAGTATTGCATATTTGCACCACTAAAATGACATTAATAATTCTTAATTTCTGATAGAAATGCAAAATCAATCGGTAGTTATTAATAGAATAACGAGACACAAACCTTTACATTCAATCGCATTTGGCCCTATTTATTTTTGCATACACGTTTGCCTCAGATTTTATTATATAGAATTGGAGCTGGGCCGTACGCAGGGTTTCAGAATTCCCGAGGTCAGAAAATGTAGTTTGCTAGGGGGGTACGGGGGCATGCTCCCCCGAGAAAATTTAGATTTCCCTGGTGTACATATGTGCATTTTAGACGTTTCAAGGCCAACAAATGGATAACAATAGCTTTAAAACCATGTCAATATATATACATGCATGCACAGTTTTGAGGCAGCTTTAATCGCTTTGGCAATTTCATGACTTCACTTACAACAGAACAACGACCATAATTGCTCGTAGTTTTCTTTTGCGCTTTATTTAAGCTATAATAAGTCATTATGCAGCGCGCGCCGGCGCATTTGCGCATGCAATTCTTGAGTGCGCTCCACGAGCACAGTATAGCGGCTGATAGGACAGTCGTGTTCATTTTTCTGAGTTTTACAGCTTGACAAAATCTCATCTAACCGCAATTCACTGTTGTTCAACTGAAGCTCCCTCCCTCGTTTGACTGAGCCTGGCACTGAGACGAAGTCGGAATGCGCTCTGAAAAGTGTCCCCTTTGTTGTGGTGGTAAAGAGACAGTTCTATATAAAGCAGCGTTTTACTTGGCGATGTTTGAAAAAAAAAAGATTTTTATTTTGGTATTTTATGCTCTGTTGGTGGTTGGTGGAGTAGCATTACCCGGGGGGGATATTTTTTTATATTTCACCAGAGGGAGGGATACATAGACCCCATCCCCTCCTACAAATCGCACCCTGTAAATATATATATATATATATATATAGATATAATATATATATATATTATATATATATATATTAACTAAATACGACCTCACGTTTTATACGTTTGGTTCGATTTTTGGCATTTTTCGCATCCGTAGCAAATATTTTAAGGGGTTTTTTTGACAATTGATCCACCAAATGACGAATATGAAAAAAAACGAATACGACAGTTGCGACTCAGTCAGGGTTCAAGGACCTTAAACTTGTGAGGCTTGTGCAGCTTCTCGAGGAGAAATCAAACAAATGAGCGCCGTTTTCTATGAGCGCAGCACACACAAATGAACTAAATTGACATACTGCAGTTAAATTTCAAAATGTGGTGTTTTTATATTTATAACATTTGAATACAGTTCAGCAACAATCATCACACGACCTGACGACCAGGAGAGCTGACAATTGACTATCACTTAATTTACCATCACCTCGCGATTGAAAATGTGACACTGATATACAGTTCAACAAACAAGTTAATAATATTAGTCACTTACATTTTAGACGAAATAAGACTGTTTTTGGTCTATTTTAGCAGCGAAAATAGATCCGATGTATCCAAACCAAAGATCACAACATAGCGCATCTCACAGCAACACTCAATCGTGTTTTGAATGATTCAGTGTTTTGAACAAATCGTTTGAGTCAAAGATTCAATGACCCATTCACAAACATCTGTCTCATTCTTGATGAATCGGCCGTTTGAACGAATCGTGAATGAACGACTCAATGACTCGCTTAATAAAACCGCTTATCACCTGCATTTGCGCTCACTATCGACAAACCAATCAAATTTGTTCAAAAACTTTTTTTTTTAATCAGTCCAAACACATTTTAATTTTATTCAGGAGTTATGTATATACAAAACTACAACTTTTTATGACAGTAGTTTAGTGATAAAAAAAATTTTGCAAATTTTTTTTTCAGGTTTTTTTCCTCCCATCCAGTAGCCACTGGCGCCCCCCCGGGAGAGTGTCCGCGCCCCCCAGGGATAGAGCAGATGGTAGATCTGGGTAGATGGGTAGATGGGTAGATCTGCTCTATCTGATCTACCCATCTCTCGCACGACCGTCACTCCAAAATAACAATGCACAATCACAGTGACGCCGATTGTGTTAAGCATTTACCTTATCTGAGAGAAATGTAGCAGAGCGTTGATCCGACAGTCACTTCATAGGAAGATTACAACAGTGATTAATGACACCAATGATTCTCTGCTGTTATTTTGGTGGTTTGCTTCACGATGTGAGTACAGGACTTTTACTCAATGCCCCTTGATGGTAGACAATATTTTTATTATTTGCTCTATATGTTTCGTCACCCCCGCTTCTTGAATCTCGCGCCGCCTGAGCTGACTGGAATTCTTTTTGGTTGTCATGAGTGATGTAGTTTAGGGCGGCTATATTCCGCGTCATTTACACTGAACCAGAACAGTATCAGAGTCGCCTTTTAAACTCTCGACGATGCTGAATGACTTCTTTAGTTAGCAAACAAATTGCTCGAATGGGTGTAAATACCACTCACTTTCATGTTTTTTTTGCACAACCTGCAAAAATCGCTCGATGCCATTGCTGCTTCTGCAAACCGCGGATCAATGCTACAAACCAATACAAACTAAACCTGCGTCTCAATCAGCTCCCTAGTTCCTTAGGTCGTGAATCAGTATATTATGAAAGTGAATGTGCTGATTCCCTGATCAGTGCCCTGATTACTAGGGACTAGGGAGCAGATTGAGACACACGGTAAACCTGTCTGGAGTTTTCGCATCGCTCTGCAAAGTACGTCACCCGGATCGTTGATCTGATTGGTTGAAGGACTATCCAATTGCGTGACTAATGCTCGTTGATCACACCTCTTGTGCAGTAGGAAATACATAGCAAACTCCCCAGACCAATGTTCAATTTTAAATTGAGCTTGGTCTGGTGATAGCCAGACTACCAAGTAACTAAATTAGGATACAATTATGAGTCATTCGCAAACATTAAACTGTTACTTTAAAACTAACCTTTGTCTGGGATCACAGGATATGTGAATATTTGATCTGTTAAAGCCACAATATGTAAATTTTCACAGCAAAAAGTCACTCATTCAAAACAAAGGCGAAGCTTCAAGCTTGATGACGCCTTGATTTCACGGAGAATCGAGATGGGACTCAGGCAGAAATCATGTTCATGTATGAGATTATTAACGTTACTGTAGTATGATCAGAATAAGAGATTTTTGTTAAAGGTAACACCAGTGACACAACTCCAGGGGACCACTACTTTCATTAAATATTTTATAATATTTATTCAGCATTTGTTTTTTTATGTCATTTACATTATATATTTGATAGTTATGCATACATTATTGTATTTGAAATGGTAGAAAAACCTGTTTCTGAGCTCAAAATAAAAGCACTTTCCCTCTGTACATGACTGTGGGGACGAGCACTTCTGTGGTGTTTGCAATTTTTATAATTAATTAAAAAACAAATATTGCCACATTGATGGCTCAAGAAAATTTAATTGTTCAAATAACATATTGTTTAATTTTAAAATATAAAAAATTGTAATCCTAAAGTGTTTTTCAATTAATATTTCTGTAAAGTCTAGGGACAGAAAAGTGGATGTTTCTGTAGAATGCCCCTGCTCATATGACCCATTTTAATATGTGCCGGCAGCCAAATGATACTTTAAAATCAATCAGAGCTATAAATGTATATATTAATATTTACAAGTAATTTAGGCAACAACACCCCGTAATTTGCACCTTAGCACGCACATTTGGCTTGTGTGATTGTCAGCCTCTGCTTTTCCTCTACACACCGAGGTGCATGAGTGTATAACACACCTCGCTGTATACTTTCAGCTAAGAAAAGAAAAATGCCTACTGCAATTTTCTTATTTTTTTTATTGATTGGGTATTCTACAGCCCTTCATCAAACGAACACAAATCAAATCAACACTGCCCACTTCAGTGTTTTTAATAAATGCACAAATCAATTTACGCCAGGGACGCAGGAGATATTTTCAAAAAGGGGGGACCAAACTGGGAGGGGGGCTTGTTCTCCCACGGTAGAAATCCACGATGAGACCGCAAAGGGCACTTTCACTTTCGCGATCAAAGTGCACGCCACTGATAAGCATTGTAAATGCTGTATTACAGTATACATACCAATTAAACGCGCAGGTCTCCTCTCGTGCATCCTACCCACTGTGTCGCTGGTCGAGGTAATAATCACTTTTGTTTCGCTTTCAGATATCTCTTTTATAGATGCCATCAATGCTTTTACCTTTCTAGATGTAATTACCAAAATCAAAACAGTCCATAAACTATAAATCCTGACTTGGTCAGCGCAAAGTGGCCGTTATCTGATTGGCTTGAGTAGTCGGTGGGTGGAGTCGACCTATTTGTGGATTTGTCTGCAGTCGTGACGCTAGAATTGTTTCAGAATCCACAAATGCGTGAGGTGATCCACAAATGTACAGGTGGTGATTCTCAAATAAATGCAGGCAGAGTTTTGCTTGTGACATAAAAACATATTTGTGAATGTTTTTTATTAGCAAATCACATTTTATTTATTTGTGAATTCAATTAATTTTTGTGAAACTCCTAACATATATTTTGTGGATCTCATTATATTCATTTTTGGATACGATTATTTTTTCATTTTTGGATACGATTATTATTTCTGCAGGACAGTGGCCCATCAGGACTGCTGTAATCAATAAGGTAAATCTAACTCAGAGATTGGGCTCTAAATGAGTTTGGTGATTCAGGTCAAATAATGATTATTATTGTCTGGCTGTTATAACTCAGTTACAGCAGTGAAACAACATCTAATATTAAAAAGTCAAGGGTCAAGAGTCCAACTAAAGCAAACCCTGATCTACTGATCCAGTTTCCAAAGTGTTAAAAACATCCTGAATGTAATCTTCTGAAATTCTTGATTATTGAGTGAATATTTTAAATTTCATCTGCTCCTCACACAAAGCTGCTGTTTGACTTTAGAAAACGTGGAATATGACACACAAATCATACTGTATAGATTACTGCAATGGTTGTTTTTTTTTTTGTCAGTTTAACAGAAAAGGCTTGAGAATATGTGGAAAAGATGGGTTGAGAAAATAGGAAAATCTAGGATAGAAAGGAATTTCTTCAGTGTGAAAGAAAGTCATACTGGTTTGGAACGACATGATAGAATTTTCCATTTTTGGGTGAACTGTTATTTTAAGTGCAAGCTTATATTTATATGTGTTTTTATATGCTAATTTGTATTCATCATTATTTTTTAGATGTCTTAAGACTTATCATGGTCATTTCAACTGTGACACCGGTGACGACTGCAACTGGTAATGTACTCTGCTGTTGGCTGATGTTTTTTATGGATTCATGTCTGTAGCTTTAGAGGTGAAATGATTCACTCATTTTCTCAAAGTTTCTTTGCTACTTGTCACCCTTGACGGGATCGCACCGCTCTCTGTTACATCTGTAACTCTCACTGACACTTTTCTCCATAGCACCTGATCTTTTCTCAGTACAAACACAGCGTGGGTGAAGACACTACTGGAATAAAACACTTTTGCTGCATGGAAACTTCACCTTCACATATTTTCTGTAAAAAAAAGTAATGCCGTTTTATAGTGAAATCATTTAGCAAGCGTTAAACTTTTTTTCTTTATTTGCATATGAAACACTGAGATCTCAGATTCTCAGAATATGTTACTTTAATTTATTTTATTAAAGTTTTGTGAAATGTTAGTTAATTTTGAAATAGTCTTTTCTAGACTAAGATAATGGAGATAAATAAATAATACTATAATAATAAATAATATAATAATGGTGACATTTTACAATAAGTGTATGTGAATAATCATGTACTAATACCTGAATTAATACTTAATTCAGCATGAAGTAATGATTATTGAAAGCATGAACTAATCATTAACCTATGAAGAGCATTAACTATGACTGGAGTCATTATGGACATGAATAAAGGCAGCCTTAACTACATGATAGTGCATGTTTGATAGGTAATGCATTAATAAACATTTATGGATAAACCCAATCAAACAGCCTCTTTAAGAAAGAATAAAAAGTGCTCTGACTTTGAAACTAATTTAAATAATTTAATATTATCAGAGTTTAAACTTGTGACTGCAGCTTTGTCATAAACATTATGATGTTAGTGTATGGTTAGTTAATAATAAGTTAATTATGATGGGCTCTCTCATGTAAAGTCATGACAAAATAATGCATTAACAAGCCATGAGTTGAAGTTCGTGTAAGGGTGATTAATCCGTAATGACGTGACGTCAGTAATGACGTGCGCCTCTAAGTAAAGTCATGGCACAATGACGCACTAATAAAACATTAAATAAAATATGATTAAACACGCACTGAGAGTGCCATTCTTATTCCTTTACACCACTACAAAAAAACAAAACAAAAAAACAAAGATAAAGCTTATATCTATTTCTTCTATTAGTTGTTTACAGATGGACAATGAAAAGAATCCCAAACATACCTGTAAAGACACACATAAGGTACATTTACATGTACAATATAGGGTGCGTTCATAAGCTAATGCTAATCGAAGCATATGCAATTAGACAACAAAACAATAGTTAATTACTGTACATACTGTAGTCCCAGGAAGAAAAAGAGCTATGACTAAAAGGTGCCCTAGAATTGAAAATTGAATTTACCTTGGCATACTTGAATTACAAGAGTTCAGTACATGGGAATAACATACAGTGAGTCTCAAAAACCATTGTTTCCTCTTTCTTATGTAAATCTCATTTGTTTAAAAGACAACATAACAACATAATCTCAACATAACACCGACTGTTACGTAACAGTCGGGATCATTAATATGTACGCCCCCAATATTTGCATATGCCAGCCCATGTTCAAGGCATTACACAAGGCAGTAACGTCTGGATGTGCACAGCTGAATCATCAGACTAGGTAAGCAAGCAAGGACAATAGCGAAAAATGGCAGATGGAGCAATAATGACATGATCCATGATAACATGATATTTTTAGTGATATTTGTAAATTTTCTTTCTAAATGTTTCGATAGCATGTTGCTATTGTACTGTTAAATGTGGTTAAAGTTACCATCGTTTATTACTGTATTCACAGAGACAAGAGCCGTCACAATTTTCACTATTAAATACTTGCAGTCTGTAATTTCATAAACACAACTTCATTCTTTTAAATCTCTCCAACAGTGTAGCATTAGCCCCATTAGCCACGGAGCACTATCAAACTCATTCAGAATCAAATGTAAACATCCAAATAAATACCATACTTACGTGATTAGACATGCTGCATGACGAACACTTTGTAAAGATCCATTTTGAGGGTTATATTAGCTGTGTGAACTTTGTTTATGCTGTTTAAGGCAAGCGCGAGCTTGGGGGTGGGGAGCGCAAGAATTTAAAGGGGAAGCAGCCTGAATCGGTGCATTTATAATGATGCCCCAAAATAGGCATATAAAAAAAAAAAAAAAAAAAAAAAAAAAAAAAAAAAATCTATGGGGTATTTTGAGCTGTAACTTCACAGACACATTCAGGGGACACCTTAGACTTATATTACATCTTGTGAAAAAGCATTCTAGGGCACCTTAAACATAAAAACAAACAATAAAAATCAGAAAATGGTTTAGATCAAATTATTAGTGGTAGTTATTAGTCTGTTTTCCACATGTGATTAGACGGATCTATGTAATTAATGACAAAATCATGCACCATTCTAATTGTTTGTCACAAAGCTGCAGATTATAGCATTATGATATTATAGTTTAAATTTTGACACTATTTGTTCACATTTAATTCAAAGTTTGCTGCTTTAAACAGTTTGTATTGTATAAAGCACTATAGAAATAAAAGTGACTGAATTAATGTGACATAATTAAAATGGTGCATGATTTTGTCATTAATTACATAGATCCGTTTAATCAAACATAGAAAACAGACTAATAACTACCACTAATAATTTGATCTAAAACTTTTTCTGTTTTTTTTTATTGTTTGTTTCTGGTTGGACATTCATTAGTGCCGCACTCTAGCTCGCTCAAAGCATTAGTTGTGTTGCTACGTTATAGCTGGCATTTTGATCTAATAAATGTTGGTTGCTTTGCTAAACCAAATTGCTCATTAAAATCATGTTTGCATGTGTGTTGCATTGGGATTACAGAAAATTATGTTCAGTAATTAACTATATTGTTTTGTTGTTTAATTATGCTTTGATTAGCATTAGCTGCGCCCTATATGTAAACGTGCCTTATGCGTGTCTTTACATGTATGTTTTGGATTTCTTTTCATTTGTCCATATTTGTTTATTAATAAATAATAGAAGAACTACAAATGACCTTTTTCTTTGTTCTTTGTACTGTACCACTAATTGGATAAGAATGGCACGCATATGTATAATCATATTTCAGTGCTTTCCACAGGTTTGAAATATAGGCTACTTGCGGTGGTCAATCCTACTATTACCCACGGCATGAAAATTGTGACAAACAGCAAATAATGTGTGATTTTTAACAATATATGTATTTATTGAAACAAATTTTAATTACGTAGACCACTATTACATTTAATTACTAATATTATGCATTATTATGCATTGTAAATTATGCAAAATTACAGCATTTAATAATGGAAGAGTTATCCTTGTTATGTCAGATAGTGTTTCTCTCAGTGAATGGGACAGATTATACTGACACTAGTGAAATCTGGGCTATTTATTGGATAATATGTGTCAAATGTTCTTACACTTTTCTTCCTGTGGGGGAGCATCCCAGCCAGATACTACAATAGTGTACTATGAATTAAATGTAAATCAAATTAAATTTTTTTTATTTTTTTTTTTATTTTATATTTGTAACCAAAATTAAACCAAAACATTTAATTATAAACATGCCCGAGATACACAGGGACTCTTATTTGAAATGTCTAAATTGTGGGCTGATCCAGATGAGAGGGATAAAATATGCGTTCTTACAGCCATCTAAAGTATATAAAGGCCATAAAGTAGACACTGTCATAATTCATTAACTCGAGTTGGCATAAATGTGCGCTATTCATTGATTGAGGATCACTCTGAAGAAGTCTAAAGGGGGTCGCACACCGGACGCGAAGCTCGGCGCCGCACAGCGTCGCGTCTCTGACAACTCACAGGTATCGCACACCAGCCGCGCACATTATATACGTGCGAGCTCAATTTTGAATCGACTCCTGATAGAAGAGCTGCACAATGGGTGTTTTACGTCAACAGGGAAACGTTACATGCCTATGCTTTAATATTTCGCACTGAGGTTAGTGAACATGGAAAAATGGCACAACAAAGCAAAAGGAAAGAAAATGCTACGTTTATTATACATTTTTAGACTTTATTCAAGCTGTTAAACTAAGAATGTGAAACTGATGTATCTTGCAGCACAGGGTGAAGTCAGTATGTGCATTAACGACGATTTGAGAGAAATATAATATACATTTAATGTAAAACAATGTACATGGCGCTCTGTGGCGCGGCAGGATTTTAAACAACTTCCTGAGTCGTTGCTGGGCGCCGCGGACAGGCGCCGAATGTCGCCGCCGGTGTGCGTACTCTCATAGAAACAATGCGTTCGAATTTTAAAGACGTGGCGCGGCGCTGAGCTTCGCGTCCGGTGTGCGACCCCCTTAAAGCGCTGCTGCGTGAGCCTGTAGAACGAGCAACAGCGCCGCCTTGTGACGTTGCAACGTGCAGCGCTCTTTTTTTAAAAAATGAAATAATAGCTTTTTGAAGTTTAATAATCAATAATAGGCTGTATCGCGAATTATGTTTTTCATCCCCAAAATACAAGACGTCTTAAAATTATTAAGACATCGGCTGCGGCTGGATGCACCCGATCGGCGAGAGTAGCCGCGCGCAGTCAGTGAGGAACTGAAAACAGACGTAACAGGTCCGTAGCCAGCCTATTGAAAGGGGGGGGGTTCTTTTTTTTCAAAAAGTGGACCTTTTTGCAATTTTTCCTCCTCCTTTTGTTATGAGGTTCAAATACTTCATTTTGGTGACCTTTTATGCACTAATTTGTGCTGGATTAGCTTGTCTGCTGGTATATAACGAGCACGCTTTTTGATGCACCAAAAATATTTACTGCATTTTTGTCAAATTGCTTCCTCATGTACCATTTTTTAATTTTTTTTTGTATTTTTTTTATGCAATTTTATATATATATATTTTGAATAGAACGAGACACAAACCTTAACATTCAATCGCGTTTTTGCTCCCATTTATTTTCACACCCATTTATTTTCACACATCGATCACACAGTGCATACAAAGTTTAGTCCCAAAGAGCGCACAACTGGAGAAATACACGATTACTTTGATTTCGTTAGAAAAGAAGCAGGGCTGTACGCAGGGTTTTATATTTACCGAGGTCAGAAAATGTTTTATGCTAGGGGGGTTCGGGGGCATGCCCCCCCGAGAATATTGTGATTTCCTTGGTTTACATATATGCATTTTAAGACGTTTTAAGGCCAACAAATTGGCTAACAATAGCTTTAAAACCATGTCAACAAATACATACATGCACGCACAGTTTTGAGGCAGCTTTAATCGCATGTTTGGTAATTTCATGACTTCATTTACAACAGAATAACGACGGTGCATGCCCGTAGTTTCTTTAGCGCTTTAGTTTTCCCATAATAAAGTAATATAGAGCGCGCGCCGGCGCATTTGCTCGAGCAATTCTTGGGTTCGCGCCTCGAGCTCAGCTATATGATTGGAGTTTTACTGACATAGCCTGACGACATCTCATCTGACCGCAGTTCACTGTTGTTCAACTGAAGCTACTCGTTTGACTTGCGCCTGGAGCTGAGGCGAAGTCGGTATGCGCGTCTGAAAAGTGTCCCGTTTGTGGTGGTCGTAAAGAGACAGTTCTATATAAACGCAGCGTTTTACTTGGCGATGTTTTAAAAAATATTTTTATTTTTGGTATTTTTTATGCTCTGTTGGTGGTTTGTGGAGTAGCATCGCCTGAGGGGGATTAGACAAATGCTGAATTAGAGACGGCAAAAGTGAGTGGGTCCAATATCATTGGTCTTAAAAAGTGGGTGGGTCTTGTCCCACCCACATACAATGGTTCCGACGCCCATATGTACAGACATAACACTCTCACATAGGCATCGTAAATCAATATACTAATCATTCCAGATAATTTACCTCAAGCGGTCTGCTTTTAAGTTCTTAGAGGAATACACCGAAGCATTTCCATTGGCTCCAGTCTGCCGGTATTGGCCAATCACAAAAGTCGATATTGCACAGCCAATATCACTGAATATCCCACTATGTTTTATTATTATAATTACGCTACGTTTATATGGCTATTATATTGTAGACTATTGAGTGGAGAAAATATAGAAATCCTTTTAATTAAATATAAATATATATATATATAACCCCTACACCCCCATCATTCAGAGGCGATGCTTCTTCACCGTTGCTTTGAAAAGTGTATTGCGAGAACGCTCTCTGAACTGCACGGGCGGCACACACACACGTCCAGCTACAATAATGTATTATTAATTTGAAACAGCAACCCAGAATATTTGTCACAAGCATTGATTAAAACAATGATGACAATAATCACATTTAATAATAAAAAAAAACGACTTAAATTCTGGACCTTTGGCAGTGAGGGGGGGTTCGTTCGAACCACCCGAACCCCCCCTGCCTACGGGCATGCGTAAAGTCCGACACTTTCTGCTTCTCACAGTGACGCTCGCGCTCTTTCTTGTCTAAGACACATTGGTACTTAAATAAAAATGCATTTTAAAAAAATGTGGATTCAAAATGAATCACTCTGAATGAGCAAAAATAATGTCTTAAGCTGCACTTCTGGACACATTTTATTAATAAAACATGTTTTTCAGAAACGTTAATTTTTTGAAATATTTTCATTAACAGCTCTCTCTGACCCCTGCTACAACTACAATGTGCTGGACAATCCATGGAGATCCATCAGTAATTCATATAACACCATATGTGACACCTCTGTCTCCTGGAGCGGCTGGTATCGTCTCTTCATTAACGGCCTGAGCGCTCATATCCCAGACATGTGTGTTGCTCAGCAGAGATGTGGCACTAGTATCACACTGTGGATACGTGGTGGACACCCAACGGTTGAGGATGGAGTCGTCACTCGAGATGTCTGCGGTTATGCTGGCAGTTACTGCTGCTATTTCGGATCTTATCCCATTAAAGTCAAAGCCTGTCCAGGCAATTATTATGTCTACGAGCTGGTTAGTCCAACTGTCTGCAATTCAGCATACTGTGCAGGTAATTATATTCATGTGAGCTCTTTCTACACATTCATATATTTATTGTATTGATATTTGTGTCTGTTTATTAAACACTATTAATGCAAACTTTCAGACACTGGTAACGTTACCACTACAGCTGTCACAGCTGTCACACCAGTGACCATCTCACCTGGTAATGTAACACACTTTGTCTCTTGGTTTATTTTCTGAATGTTTTCTAATGTATTTACAGATCTGTGCTTGTGTAAAATATTTACTGTACCAGTATAATACATTGTAAATAATAATAATAATAATATATAATAATAATAAATAAATAAAAAAACAGTAAAGAACGTAAAGCTGTGGTTGCCAGTACCGTAAAAATACAGTAGCAACATATTGTTGCCTCCAGTTGATTTATGTAGATTCATTGAGTTCTCAGGGTTGGACACATTATTTTATCTGTCTTACTAGTGTGTCAGCGTTATTTAAATAAATAAAAAAATTTGACATTAATTTTAAAATTAGTTATGCTGTAGTAAATTTTGTATTTTTATTCTTATTCTACATGTATTTACAGACATTTCATGGAGGGTTAGGTCTTGAATATTTGCCTCAAACATCATGGAAATGTATTGGTAGAAATGTATGAACCCTGTAGATTGTTCTCAGGTGGGCTGGCTGTCATTCACTGTACAGTAGTTCTGAATATGACACACTTCATTGTCAAAAACAGTCCTCATTGTGTTTTCAATTATAAAGATCTATAAAATATAGAAATTCTGCTTCATTTAGAGCAGATCCTGTTGATCATCCGCTGTGATGGAATGACATCTGATTCATCCGGTCTGTACAGATGACATGTGACCCTTTAGTCATAGAGTTCATAGGCCTGTTATGATTGGCCAGATTCAGATTCATTATTTTATTTTGGGCTCAAAAACAACCCAAAATATTCACACATAAATTCAAGGTGATTTACAAGTATGTGACAATTTGTAAATGCAGGAAATGTAAGATTTAAAAAAAAAAATTGACCATATTTTGCATTTGGGAATAACATTTTGTGAATATCAATTAGTTTCTGCCTTTGGGTATTGTATTTCGTGAACATACTATATTTATATTGACATTATGACTTCATATTGGTGTTTTCATAAGTTTATCTCTCTGCAGACCCCTGCTACAAGTACACTGTGCTGGACAATCCATGGAGATCCATCAATAATACATATGGCTTACATTCATACTACATGTGTGACCAGTCTGTCTCCTGGAGCGGCTGGTATCGTCTCTTCCTTAACAACATGAGCGCTCATATCCCAGACACGTGTGTTGCTTATGGTAGCTGTGGCACTTATCACACACTGTGGATACGTGGTGGACACCCAAAAGTTGAGGATGGAGTTGTCACTCGAGATGTCTGCGGTTATGCTGGCAGTTACTGCTGCTATTTCGGATCTTACCCCATTAAAGTCAAAGCCTGTCCAGGAAATTATTATGTCTACGAGCTGGTTAGTCCAACTTTCTGCATTTCAGCATACTGTGCAGGTAATTATATTCACATGAGCTCTTTCTACACAGTCATGATGTTTGTGTCTCCATGTCTGTGTGTGTATTTAAAGATGAAGAATAGAGATGATTTCATGTGTTCTGATGGTTAATGCCAATTTCTTCAGTTCACAGAGTATGAAATTGGTCAGGTAGACATTGTCCCCCGGTTTCACAGTCAAGGCTTAAGCTAGTCCTAGACTAAAATGCATGTTTGAGCTGCTTTAACTGAAAGTAACTTGCACTGACATATCTTAAAAAATGTCAAGAGCTGTTGTTTTGTCTCAAGATGCACACCAGTAATGTTTTTTTCAAGGGTATGTTTATAAAAGCTACTTAAATACCTTAATTGAAATAAAGCCTAATCCTGGCTTAGCCTAAACCCTGTCTGTGAAACCGGGCCTGTATGCCTAACATCAAAGAAAATTATGGTAACACTTTACAATAACAGTACATGAACTAATCATGAACTAATGAAGAGTGATCCTTAACTACGACAGGAGTCATGCATGAAACAGCAGCCTTAACTACATGTAATACATGTTGATAATTAATGCATTAATTAACATTTAGGGTAAACTAAATCAAACAGTCTTTATTTGAAGGAATAAGAAATATTTGGACTTTGAAATAAATTTAAACAATTTATTATTGTCAGAATTTAAACTACTGACATCAGCAGCTTCTTTATAATCGTTACTGAAAGGCACAGGATTAGTTTGTCATTATTTTCACTGATCCTCCTTAACATATAAAATACTAAATACACTAATAATTGATCTTAAAAGGTCTTAATATTTTTTTGTGACATTCTTTCCCATCAAACTAAACCTACTGTGACTTACAACAGTTACTGAGGAATCGGTTCCCAAAAAAAAAAATAGCCAAACAGGAAACATGAACTAAGGTCAGGGAACGTTTGCTGGGATCAGATTAATAGGCCATTTTCATTGCCATTAAAGTGAAATAACTGAACATAAACATACGAGCTTGATAAAAATGATAATTTTAGAGGAAAATTTCATATGGCACTTAAAGGCTTTTGCATCTGAAGTCTTCAAATATAAATTAAAACAAATGAATACAAATGAGAGCATACTTATAAATCTTAACAGACTTAATTAAATTTACTGTAAGTTTTTTTTAAATGTTTTTTTTAATCTGTGCATATTTCTGTGAAATATGCATTAGATTGCACAGAAGAAAGCCGATATATGATAGCTACTGATAGCAGCAGAGGACTTTTGTTGAACAGATGATGACGTCACTGGCTCAGATTTGATTGACCAATCGGCTGAAAGGGGCGTGTAATGACCACCCACATGTGGAAAACGAGTTTTGAAGTCGTGTTTGCGTTTTCTATTCATGACCCAAAAAAACAAAAATCAAGCCAAAATCTTTGTTTTTCCGGTTTTTTTTTAACAAACGAAAAAGCGGGAAATGACCGTTTTCTCGTTTCTGCGTATTTCATTTCAAATTGGAAAACTATCAAAACGTACACGGACCGGGTCAGTACCAGGCAGATAGTCAGGACAGGCGGCAGGCAGGACAGAAGAATCCAGTAAACAGGCAGTAGAATCACAAGGCAGGCAGCAAGCAGAATGCAGAGACGTCGAACAGTCCAAGGTCATACACAGGGAATCAATACAACAAGAATAAACGCTCAGAAATGTCAGACTAGGCAGAACAAGACTTCGCGATGGTGAGTGTGTGTGTGGGTCTTTTATAGTCCAGGGTGATATGGAGCAGGTGTGTGTGTAATCAGTCCAGGTACGGAGTATGGGAAATGTAGTCCAGCACAGGTTAATATTCGGGCGAGGGTGCCCTCAGGTGGCGATCGGAGGGAGCCACAGAAACCGTGTTCATGACAGTAAAAGAGATTTTAAGTTTTAAACACCTTTCACAGGCTTGCATCTGTTGTGTGAGTCCAACACACTTTCTACATTTAAAGTTTAAAAAATATGAAATATATTATTGTGAAGTTACTTGTTTAAGAGACCAGCTAAACAAAAATATCTATAGAAATATAAAGATCTATCTAAATATAAAGGATCTATAAATTTACCTCAGACTGTAACCCAGAACACCTCAAGTGCTAATTAATGACAAGGAATTATAAAATTATAAAGGGGGGTATTTCAAAACTTTACAATAAAAAAACATTATAAATCCAAAGTGAAATTTAACATTAGATTGGCAAAACAACAAATAAATAATATTTATAATCAATTAAAAAAGATTTATAGTGCTGGTTTCTATGCCAGCATATTTACGTCACTGTGTCAGTATCAGAAAGAGCTTTACAGATAATGAACATATTTACAGTATTGTGAATAACATTATGAATAAATAGAACTAAATTCATTTACCAAGATGTTGCACTAAACAGTGGAACACTGCACTTGAAAGGCATTTAACTGTTCAAGAGGGAAACAGCCTGTGGGAAGAAACCGTGTGCCTAGATGTTCTAGTGCCCAGTGATCTGAGGTGCCGTCCAGATGGTAACAGTTCAAACAGGTGGTGGTCGGGGTCAGTGAGTCTGTGATGATTTTACCTGCCCTCTTCCTCACTCTGGAGGAGTACAGGTCCTGGAGGGTGGGCAGAGGGGCACCAATAATCCTGTCAGCAGTCCGGACTGCCCGTTGTAATCTCCTGATAATGTGGGCACACCTCTCTCTCTCTCTCTCTCTCTCGAGGAAAGTGCACGTTTAAATGAGATTTTGTACAACCAAAGTGTTATAAATCAGACACTGACGTAAATAACTAATTTTCTGTGAACTCCTCAGTGGAAAACACTGCTCACTTGTTTTGGAGCTGTGCCCATACGCAGAAATTTGGTCAGAAAGTTTGTTGTTTATTCAATTTTGTGACTTCTCTTTTAGTTTTAAATGTTCTATTTTTTTATTTTTTATTATTTAAAAGAAAGAGAAGGAAACTATTATAAAGTTAAACTATTGCTGCGTCCCAATTTGCCTACTTATACTACGTCCTAAAAGTATCTACTGTTTTTGTAAAGAAAAAGTACACACTTTTGAGTGTGTAGCAGAAGAGTATGCAAGCTTTGGGACATACTACCTTGTCATAATTGTGTCTTTAACGGACATTCTGTCGCTTAGTTACGCAACCTATAACTGTTTGAACTACCCTGTCAATCATCTTGTCACAGTTAAAATTCTCCACATTCAATTAAATTTAATTTCCTACCGTTTCTTAGAGAAATGTAGTCGTACATTGATCTGCCAATCATGGGACTTTCATGCAGAGAACTCTCTTCATCTTTGCATAATGATTTAAAAGTTAATGACCAAACGCATTGTTATAAAGGTTCACAATGCTGTTGCAGATTAAATATAATGTGGTTAACATTTAGTAAATATCTTTTTGTCAGGTTATACTGATTATTAATCATTCAAGCCCCTTTAGCTTAACCGCTCTGCTTAAAGTAAAATATGTATTTTGCAGTAAAATATCCAAAATCCACTAGGCCAGTGTTATATATTTTGTTCACTTGAGTACTTAAAATATCCCAAATGTTTCCAACTATTTGTAAATCATGAGAAAATTGCAATTTTAACCAAGGCTCCGGGACGTGTGAGGAGTTGCCTGTCATTGCGTCATACCTGCGTTTACCCTCGTTTTATTTTGTAAACCATGGAAACACCAAGACGCTTAAAAGCAGTTAAAACACCACACAGACAAATAAAGTGTAATATCATGAGGAAAGGCACCTCTTTTAACAGAAACAAGACGATCAGGTGAATAATTTTCATCTTCAGAAAGCACATATTCATTAATCTCATCACTGACCATATGTCGTTCTTCATTGTTATTAGATTTTTCACCAACAATATTTTCGAGTTTGTGTGCCCATATAATCTTAGCGTAAGGTAAACAATTTGGCTTGCTGTCTGCTATAGAGGGCTCGAAAAGAATCCCTCTCGAGCTCCGATTGCCCCCCTATAACAGGCAAAATTAGTACAAAGGAGGAAAGGGGAGGAGGAGGGATGCCAAAAGAACTAACAACAGGAAGAGGTAAGATGCTGGTTTATACCTTGGTATTAACTGGAAGATAGATGGCGTACTCCTCCCGAAATTACGTTCATTAACTTCACTTCTTGCCACACTGTAAAAAATGCTGTAAAAATGGCCAAATTTCGACAGCAACATGCTGTTTTCCATTAAAACGTAATATACCGTAGAAAAAAAGTATTCTGGGTAATATTGACGTTTTCGAGAAAGTAGCCTACAGCAATATACCGTGAATTACAGCACTCAAAATTGACACCAGAGGCTGTTCCAATCAAATCCACCCTGTACCCTCATTCACTATTCCCTAAATTAGTTCACTATATAGTCCACTTGAAAGAGTGAATGAAAACACGTGTATGACTCAACACTGATGAACACCTGCTGTTAACAAGCAGAATCACTGAAGGAAAGAGAAACAAGAACAGAAAAAGATGAAATCGCTGAAAATAACATTAAATCTTTAAAGATCTGATTAAACAACTCCACAAACAGCATTACCAGTTTCACTTATTACTAACCAGACTGACTTTATTTCTGTCATACATCTGCAGAAGTTCTTATTGAGAACTAACAGAGGTTTAGATGTTTTATTGTTTCATTTGACATTACCACGATGGAGATCAGTGACCCTTGAATTGTGAACATTAGTTTTTCTTTGGCTGCTGTAACCGTGTCTAAAACACATTTGTTGTGGCAAAACAAGCTGAAAGAAAGCATGATCAGATGAGGTTGGCTGATTATTAATGTTCATCATCTAATGGCCTGATTCACTGATCTCATCAGAGTCTAATCTAGATTGTTTTATATTTTCGATTATGGTATCCAGGGTGCGAACTACGGGGGAGCTAGGGGGAGCTCGGTTCCCCTTAATAAGACATGGGCTCCCCTGAAAACGTGATTTGTGAAATTTTGGGGGATCTCAAAAAAATTGACAATGTGTTATTTTGACATGCAATTTCAGTTTTGTGTAATGTGATCATCGTGGATTATTATGTGTAAAATTGCAAAAAAAAATCATTCATTAATGTATTATGGTGATTTAAACCTAATTTACTTCAATAAAGATAAATATGCATCCTATTCTTGTCATGAGCATCAAGGTGTGGGGCACTGCGGTGCAAATTCCACTCATGTTTAGTAGGGTAGACCAGGTACAGTTGGTACACTTTTTGCTTTCACCGTTACCACACCAAATTATGGGATTGAAAAGAAGTGAAACGAAGTGATTTTTCATATGACATTTCTTTTCTTGTCTACTAAAATATTATTATAATTAACATCCTAAGTAGGTCATATTTTTTCACAATTAGCTCATAAACACAAGAGCTTTTTTGTTCCAACTGTACCCATGTCGAAAACAGTCAGTACAGTTGAAACAGTGCCCTAGTACAGTTGAGACACCCCATCCGGAATGCTGTAAAGCTGCCTAACCAATTCACTACAAATGTAAAATACCTTTAAAATGAGAATTTAACAGTTTTTATTTCCATTTAGTATTTTATTTTATTTATTTGTTTAGTTAAAAGTAGTCCATTTGTAAAACATGTGCAGTAATGGCAAACAGTGAACAATATTATTTTAGGCCATAATTTAATATAACAGTTGAAAAGTTGAGTAACAGTAAAAAACATTGACAATTGCAAACAGCAATAAAAACAGATGAATCTATTAATTTTAATAGATTAATAGATCTTAATAGACTTACATCGTGCAACTAAACTGCATGGGCCGCAATAGGATTCTATGGTGTGGGTATGTGTCTCAACTGTACCCCGCTGACCACCTCGAACATTTCTCTAGATTTTACGATGACTTGTATGACACAAAGTCATGCAATATGTCAGTGTTTAGAGCACAAAATAAGGTTTTACGAAAATGTAAGTTAACTTTAACAGTCATGTAAGGATGAGAAGCTATTCAATGTGGAAGCGACGTGGTGAAGTGAAAAATTACCTTAGAAAAAACTTTTTGCCGATATCTTCGGACTGGACAAGCCATGTACTTCAAATTTCACACGATTGAAGAGGGCGCTAATATGCATGTGCTACGAAAATTTCACAGATCAGACTTGTTGCGAACGCAAGTTATTTAAGGTGTTTCAACTGTACCCTATAACCAACTGTACCTGGTCTACCCTACATGTTAACTCGAACAGCAAAGGAAGCTGACCCCAGACCTGTGTTAAGGTGAGGCATGTTATTCACAATTATGTGTTGTGGCTGGGTTGTTATAGCTCTGCGTGACTCTCGATGTATTAGATAATTTAACGGAGGAATTTTGGTATTTTTCTGTAGCCTGACGAGTTTAGCCGTTGTTCTTGTGAACTCAAAGACAGCCTGCTTTGTTTTTAGACTATTTGTGGGTTGCTGTTTGTTGTTTCACCTATCAATTTGTGTCGATAATGTATAATAGGGTAAATCCTGTATAGTGCTTGCATAAAGCAAGTAGTGTACACAGCCGTAGCTGTTATCTGTGTAACTTATTGTAAGCACTGTTCCCTTTCGATATTTCACTCGTACTGCGTATGGGGAAGGTCTCCCTTTTTCCCCGCTGCTGAAGCCTTTTTCAATAACGCAGTGTAACTGCATCGTCATTGGTTCACTCATAGACAAGTTGTTGAACCAATGACGTGGCCTATGGCGACAAAGCGCGCGAATATTCCCGCCGAAATGGGCGGGGTTAGGGGCTATATAAGCAGGCGCTTCGCCATAGGATTTCAGTGTTTTCTCCTTCAGCGACGACCTCTACTTCTCTTCGCTGATCTCCACCTGAAGCCGAAGAAGCTCGCCGCCTTCCTGACAGCTCTCGCCGCCGTCTGAAGAGGCTCCCGCAGCGGACTCGCCGGTTGAGGACAGCGCCGGCGCCCTCACTGACTGCAGCTACTGCGCCGTCGTCGAGTCGCCGCCTCCCGCTTCCTGCTCCCGGCCGCTTCCTGTGCGTCCCCTGCCGCCATCCGGCGCGCCGCCTGAGAGCTTCACCCGCGGCTCAAACGCCGCTCAAAAGAGCAATTTCAGCGGTTTTCACCGCTTCTAAGAGCTTCCGCGGCCCTCGCCGCTCTACAAAGAGCCACCACAACTGCCGTTTTCACGGCACCGGCGTCTCACAATGCCCCGTCACTCATGTGCTACGTGCAGGGCCCCCCTGCACGATAGCGACGGTCACAGCGAGTGCGTCGCCTGCCTGGGCAAGCCCCATGCGGACGGCGCGCTTGCTGGAGACTCATGCCCGCACTGCGAGTGCATGAGTCTCAGTTCCCTGCGCTCGCGGGTCGCCTTCTTCACGGAGGGCGATCTCGCCGCTCGCGCCCTCCCGTCTCCTTCCTCCCGCGAACCAGCGGAAGAGACAGCGGGGTAGAGCGACTCAGCGCCCGGAGTTAGGCGAGCTCACGCCGGCCCAGCCCCCGCGTGCCTCGCCTTCTCCTCCGAGGGAACCCTCTCCCGTCTTGTTCTCTCGCCCTGAGCAGCGTCCCTCTGCCGAAGCAAGTGACCTCTTCTCTTCGGAGGAACAGACGACGAGCAGATGACTCCATGTCACTTGCGGCTTCCGAAGCGGAAGGATGGCTGGCGAGCCGGAGACCCCGCTCCCCCGCCTCCCTTGGGCCCATTGAGCACAGGCCAGGGCATGGATGCCGAGCTTTTTTCCTGTCCAGAGCCGTGAAGAGCTGGCCTCGAGTGGGCCCCTCCAGAGGAGCCGTCGCAGCCGCCTGGACGAGGGTTCCTGCCAGGCCGCCGCCAAGCACCTCGCCAGCGCTCAGCCCCCTTTTTTTCCTGAGGGTCCACGAGGAGCTCACGAAGTCGTGGCGCGCTCCGTATTCCGCCTGCCTTCACACAACGCACCGCCAGCCCTCACCGCCGTCGACGCGCCGAAGAGAAGGGATACGAGCACCTGCCACCCCTAGACGAAGCGGTGCTGCTCACCTCTGCCCTCCAGCGGCTGTGGATGGAAGACTAAGAGGGCCCTTCCTTCCCAGCCCTGTCGGACCACCTCCACTTTGCTGGACGGGCTTACACCTCGGCGGGCCAGGCTGCCTCCGCGCTCCTACAATGGCCATATTCAAGTCTTCCAGGCCAAACTCCTCCGCTCGCTGGACGAGTCGGAATTGACGCCCGCTTTCAAGGACCTTCGCAGCGCCACCGACCTTGCCCTGCGAGCACGAAGGCCACGGCCCAGGCCATCGGACGTTCCATGGCCCAGCTGGTAGTGTTGGAGCGTCACCTGTGGCTCAACTAACGGAGATCAAGGACCGGACAAGACGGTCTTCTTAGACGCCCGGCTCTCCCTCTGGTCTCTTCGGCCTGCAGTGGGACGCTTCACCAAGCGCTTTACTGCTGCGCAGAAATCGTCTCAGGCTATGAGGCATTTCTTGCAGAAGCGCTCCAGCTCTGCTTCTGCGTCCAGCTGCCCCAGGACTGCGCCGGCTCGCAGAACAAGCCAGCTCCACCCGCAACACAGGCGCCACCCAAGGAGCATCGCCAGCACTCCGCCCTGCGAAGCGCCCTCCCTTCCCGAGACGCAGGGACCCCCCAAGATTGTGCTGGACCGGTGCCTCCGAAGTCGTCTGATTCTTCAGGAAGGAAGAGGATGGGGGATCGTCCCGTTGCGACCGGACAGCCCCAAAAGCTCCCACGAGTAATTCCCCTCCGCCCGTTTAATTCCGGGCGTGGGAAACATGCTCCAAGTGACAGCTGGGCCCACACCTGTTTGCGCCACTCCAAACGCCGTTTTCACGGCGACAATATTTTACCTCATCTAAAAAAGAGCAAATTTCTCTTCCACCCCTCTCGGGTACGACCCCCTCAACGGCGGTCCGTCATCCGATATCATTCAACCCCTTGCCACTCGGGCCGAGGCCTGGCAGGCCATCCCCGATGTGTCGAATGGGTTATGGGGATCGTAACCCAGGGCTACTCGCTCCAGTTTGCACGACGGCCCCCTCGCTTCGGCGGGGTGCTTCAAACCTCGGTCAATCCGGACGACGCGCATGTCCTCCGAGCCGAAGTTATGACTTGCTAAGAAAGGGAGCTGTGGAAATAGTTTCCCCGACAGAGAGCGGTCAGGCTTTACAGCCGTTACTTTCTGGTCCCCAAGAAGGAGGTGGTCTCAGACCCATTCAGACCTCACTTTTGAATCATCCATCATGAGACGGAAGTTCAAAATGCTGACGCTGAAACAGTCCTCGCGCACATTTGCCCCGAGGACTGGTTCTGCTCGCTGACCTGAAGGATGCGTATTTTCACATCCAGATAGCCCCCCGCGTCACAGACGATTCTTGAGATTC
>JAOTNS010002190.1:0-18133 GCA_028476615.1 Culter alburnus
CTCATTTTCGGAAGATGGTGGTCCCGTGATGAGCACGATGGCAGCGCAGTCGCCGTGACGTCCGGGAGAGACGTGCGTGAGTGGGCGATGGATGATTCAGGGCAATCGGGAGAACACACAGGAGAATCCTGGTGTTCCTCTTTTATGACAGATAAGCCGACACACCTCCTTGAGGTGGAATAGCCAATGACATAGGTGAATGAGGCGTGAGGAGAGCTTTACATAGACACCAAGCTTGTTATGTAAGAAAAGCGTATAAAAGAAGTGCTGTGGAAATTTAAACCTTTTAAAGACAATTGGACATGTTTGTCTCTTATGCAGTAGAGTCGGGTTGATGTTTTTGCCACAACACCACTTTTCTGTCCCTAGACTTTACAGACATATTACACTTTAAAATTACAATTTCTGTATATTTAAAAATGAAACTATGTTATTTGAACATTACACCTTCTTGAACCATAGATGTGGCATTATTTGTTTATTAATTAAGTAAGTGCTCGTCCCCACAGTAGTGCAGAGGGAAAGTGCTTTATTTTGAAGTCAGAAACAGGTTTTTTCTACCATTTAAAATTCAATAATGTGTACATAATATCAAATGATGTAAATTACATTAAAAAAAAACATAAAATATATAATGAAAGTAGTGGTTCCCTGGATTTGTGTCACTGATATTACCATTTAGCATAAATCTCTCATTTTGAAATAAAAATCACACTTATACCATGACTTTATTTTTCCTATTTCTTAAAGATCTATGAAGAAAGGCCCATGTCTCTCTTCAGTTATCAGAAATTTACTCATGATTTCATATGAAGCTTTTAGTTGAACTCACTGGTATGACCTACTTTATTGTTAGAGATTTTTTTAAAAACTAGAATACAAATGGATTAAACTACTTAATTTAGTGAGTATACCATGACTGACAACATGTTGTTTGATACCTTGCAGCAGCCATTTTGTAAAATGCATTTTTTTTTTTTTTTTTTGCATAAAACAGCACTACGATTTTGTGATTCTAACTTTTCCTTCTCATTGTTAATCCTCCTTAGGTCAGGTATGGCTAAATTGAGGGTATATGGCTAAATTTAGTCTCATTAACTATAGTTGAAGGATAAGGATCTTTGGTCTTATGCATGTCACTGGTGATTCATTGGTGTTACTGCTTTTTTTTCTGTCACATTAAATAAAATGTGAATGTGCGGTAACTGCCTTAAAGAAATGTAATTATGTTAAACATTTAATCACTCTTAAACAGTAACGCGTTGACAGCGTGACTACTTTGAATATTAATTAAGAATTTTTTACAACATACGGCGTGAACGCAGCACTCCGCTCCTCCAACCCTAATCAAACTGAACAAGCCAATCAAGGTCTTCAACATTAGGCTAATAGAAGCTACAGGCAGGTGAGTTTCATCAGGGTTGGGGTTGCCCAGACCTCCTTGGATCTTTAAAAACGCGTTTTCAAAACCGCTTTTTACAGCGATTTATGTTGCGGGATTCAGCAGCACGTGTTTTCATTGCAGTTTTGAGTTTCTCTCTGTCTGCTCCTCCCGACTCACTAATTCAGCGCTTCTTCAGCAGAGTTTAATGTGAGATCGCAGGTCGAGAGGATGACAGCGCGAGTGTACTACTGCTCGTTGGGTGCTGTTTTATTGTGTCTGTCTGCATGTTGGAGCACAACAGGCACTACAGTCGCAGGTGAGATGTTTTAACTTCATTACACAGCCTGAAAAATGTGTCTTACAAAGTGACTTTTTTTCTTTGAGCACGTGCAATACATTTCGTTACAATAGTAAACTTATCAACTTCTGTCCATGTCACACCTTACCAGTAGTGGGGTGGGTTGTAACAGCATTCTGTCTTTTGAAACTAATTGACACAGTCTGATAAATGGTATTTCTACTTGTTTTGAAGCAGATAAATGTGAATATTTTCAAATTTGAATTATATATTATATTATATTATATTATATATCAATCTTGAAAATAATGTAATTAATGCATGTATGGCAAAACCCCTGACTTCCAAATGCTGCAACAAACCATTACAGCACTCCCTGGTCTCCTCTAACAATTCTCTTGAATCCTCTTTAGTGTCCGGTCAGTGTCCGGCGACGCTGACGGTCGTACCGTCCCTTAAAGGATGTGCTTCTGATAGAGACTGCTCTGGAGGACACAAATGCTGTCGATTTGACTGTGGGCCTGTGTGCGTGCCACCGGTTTTCAGTGAGTTTCAATTAATGATGGATACTTGAGGTCTTCCAGAAGTAACTCTGGAAAAGTGTTTTCACACAGATTGCTAGGTTTCATAAATGACGGCAAAGAAACTGATTCACTGAACTAAACATGAGAATTTCAAGTAGAAAGACTTATTAATTCTTGTAAAATGTACTCGGATCATTTTAAAAATAAAACTCAATTGTGAATGAGACATTCTGCTTTCAGTGACCTGTTTTCTGTCATGTGTCTGTATAACAGCAAAGCCAGGAGAGTGTCCAAGTAAAAACTCTGGGCCGGTAAAGTGCGGCGAGTTGTGCGCTTATGACAGTGACTGTCCGAACAACGAGAAATGCTGCAGTTGTGGATGTGGACGTCAGTGTATGGCTCCATATACAGGTATTTGTATTATGTAGTGTTTGGCTCCACTTTGTGTCTTGTTTTTGTTGGACTTGAATTTAGCCCATAGCACTGTTTCAAACAAAAGATGGCTTTACAAAACTAATAAAGATAAGTACATGGTCCACAATTCACTCTATAAGCAAGACTTGCTAATCATGCTTTGCAAGTTTTATGCTGTATATCTGATACTGAATGCCACTAAGTGGACCGACTAAAGCTGACATCTGTATCCCTCCAGGGAAGCCTCCCGCCGAACCGCCCAAGCCCCCGGTGAAGCCTCCCGCAGAACCGCCCAAGCCCCCTCCCGCCGAACCGCCCAAGCCCCCGGTGAAGCCTCCCGCAGTCCCGCCGAACCGCCCAAGCCCCCGGTGAAGCCTCCCGCTGAACCGCCCAAGCCTCCCGCTGAACCGCCCAAACCTCCCGTCGAACCACCCAAGCCCCCGGTGAAGCCTCCCCGCCCAAGCCCCGGTGAAGCCTCCTGCAGAACCGCCCAAACCCCGCCGAAGCCTAAGCCTCCTGCAGAACCGCCCAAGCCGAACCGCCCAAGCCCCCGGTGAAGCCTCCTGCAGAACCGCCCAAGCCCCCGGTGAAGCCTCCTGCAGAACCGCCAAGCCCCCCTCCTGCAGAACCGCCCAAGCCCCCGGTGAAGCCTCCTGCAGAACCGCCCCAGCCCCCCGCCGAACCGCCCAAACCTCCCGTGAACCGCCCAAGCCCCCAGTGAAGCCTCCCGCCGAACCGCCCAAGCCTCCAGGGTGTGCTGAAACCGGCCACCAAACCGATGGGGGCGACCAAACCGATGGGGGCGACCACGATGGCGACCAAACGGATGGGGGCGACCAACCGATGGGGGCGATGGGGGCGACCAAACCGATGGGGGCGACCACGATGGCGACCGCGGGAAGGGGTGCGATCGCGGTCATGGGGAGGAGTGTGTTCATGGGGACTGGCGCAATAACAAGCGCCACAAGTTGCGGTCACGGGGACGGTCACGGGGACGATCGGGGTCACGGGGACGATCACGTGACCGTGGCGGCCGTGGTCAAGGAGGTCAATGCAGTGGCGGTCAGTAGTGGTGAGATCTTGGGTAATGCATACGTGAGTTCTTACATTGATCAATTCAGTGCTCGATTCATGTTTTCTGTGTTTATCATCAAATAAATCTTGTGTTTGGTGAAGTGTCTTTCTGCACTTTCAAGTTTGAAAGCATAAATAGTTTGCCCAACACTGGATCTAAAGCTCAGTGTGACGCACACAAGAGCATTCAGCTACACACAACTAACTTTCTTGTACAGAAAGCAGTCGGTGTTAACAGAAATGGGAAAACATTAAATACAGCTATTTACACTGAGCCTTACCACTTAACCCTTAACTTACCCATACCATCTGACTTTACTCATATCCACCTCGATGCACAAGTGTTTTGCAATGCAGGGTTTTTTTTGTTTTTTTAAATGTGTGTATATAAGGACATCTAATATAAAGTCTGACCACATGGCAACTTTCTTTTGGTGTACTACAGTACTGACTCTTCCTATAGAGTTCAGCAGTAGGTACAACTTTATAAAGGGCATTAACAAGAACATTCAGCTCTAAATGTGTGTGTGTGTGTGTATATATAACACATGCTATTAGTACAAATATTTCCATAGTGGAAGAAAAAAATCTACACCTTTTGACCAGTGTGGCTCACACAATGACAAAACATACCTGTATTGAAGACTGTGTTATGCACTGGTTACTATTACGGTTCTAAATCACCTTAGAGGATTATTTACCAATTAATGTCCAGGGACTAGGAGAGGAGTAAAGACGCCAGAGTCATGAATCAGATTCACCGCTTGTATTGACTGATAAAATAAAAGAATGAATGATTCAGAATATTAACAAACACACATAAATATGTCTCAAATCAAACGGCGTAGGCCTACGCAAATTAACCAAACAATACAACAATGTGATTTAACTCAAAGATACAATTATGATGATGAGATCAGGCAATGAAGTTGTGAAAATAGGAGTACTCAGTTTCTGAAAGTCCCAATTGTTCCAGAAAAGTCCATTCAATGAAAGGAGGGTGCAGATCTTCTCAATCGTCGATCCTCACACGTGATGCCATCACAATGATACCCGAACAGGTGGTTACATATTCTCATCTGGTCCTGAGAGGCTTAATGTGATGCAATATTAACAGATGCTTCGTGTGCTGCGGTGTTCTGTGTGCGTGATGGGTGTGTGATAAGCGCTGTCAGCTGGACAAACGTGGATGAACGTGGTTCTACAAATAAACAATAAAAACTCAATTAGTTCTCTGATATGATATATATAACAAAGTGCTGCGTCATTATCGTTTCACACGAGTGAACATACGAGACATCACAAACGTGTGATAAATGTAAAATATAGCAGCTGATCCTTTACAACTGAATAAATGTCTTATTGATGCAACTAATATCACGTCAAGACAATGATTATTAAACTGAATAGTGAAACAAACACTTACAGTCGGCAGTGACGCACGCGATGGTATTCACCATACAATTCCACATGTCTCTGGAGCGATCACACAACATCGGCTGCCCCCATCACATCTGAAAATACTAAACTGCTCCCAATATGAGTGCTCTATAGAGGATTTATAACTGAATGTCTATAAATCCGCACTAAACCATTTATTTACAGTATTGACACGCACCGCATTTCTTCCATCTCGTTCTCCATTGCCGTGTATCTGATCTCGCGCTATTATTCGCTGAACTCGCGAGACTTTCAATTAAACTCCGCCTACTCAGCAGATGCAGTACTAAAACAGAGCACTGTGCAACTATTATAATAACATCAATTTTACTTGAACATGGCCTTTTGCACAGCCGCCCCCAAATTTGGTATGCAAATTTGACCTTAGTAATGTCTATGATGAACTGTCTGTGTCTGGGGGTAAGGCTGGCAATTCAATCAACTTAGCTACTGGTCTTGTGTATGTTTGATCTTTAACCTTGACAACTGCGGTTCTGACTCTACCATCTGAACTGGGAATGACAGAGGAAACAGTGCCAACTTTCCATAGTGCTCTTGGAAGCTGTTCATCAACAGTGAGTACTATGGTACCAACTGCAATGTTCTGCCTCTCACGGTGCCATTTCTGTCGTGACTGCAAAGTGGGCAGGAAGTCATGAACAAAATGCTTCCAAAAATGGTCGCTAAGAACCTGACTATATCTCCACCTTTTCTTGCTGAGTAATTCAGAATCTGAATAGACAACCTGAGGTAGAGAGGAGTCTGGCCGCCCCATCAGCAAGGAATTTGGCGTTACTGGGTCTGGATCTCTGCTACGTCGCTAGAGACATAACCCAGAGTCTGGAATTGAGTATATTCTCGACCTCAATTAAGACTGTTCTTAATACCTCCTCAGTAACGGTCTGAGCACCTAAGGTGGTTCTTAAGGCTGTCTTCACCGACCTCACTTCTCTTTCCCAAGATCCACCAAAATGAGGTGCACTGGGAGGATTGAACTGGAATCTGATTTGTTCTTTTGCTAACTGATCTCTAAGGCTTGGTTGGATCTGTTGGAATGTTTGCTCTAGCTCCTTAGCTCCACCCTTGAAATTTGTTCCCTGATCGGAGAGGATCTCGTATGGCTTTCCTCTTCGAGCAATGAAACGTCTAAGAGACATCAAGAAGGAATCGCCATCCATGTGATATAGTAGATCAAGATGCACAGCTCGAGTAGTGAGGCATTTATAAACAATACCCCATCTTTTCTCTGTGCGACGGCCCACCTTTACCATCAGTGGTCCAAAACAGTCCATCCCCGTCGAATAAAAGGGGGGTTTGAATAATCTCAAACTTGATGAAGGTAGGTCTGCCATTTTCGGAACCATAGGCTTGCCTCTCCACTTATTACAGTCAAGACAACTGTGTTGATGTCTTTTAATCGCCTCTCTTCCTCGCAGAATCCAAAACTTGCGGCGTAACTCAGCGAATACCCTTCCAGCTCCTGGGTGGTGCAGTTGTGCATCGTAATGCTTGATTAGGAGCTTCACTACAGGATGATTTGGAGACAGAACTATAGGGTGTAGAACTTCTTCACTCAAGTCATGGCACCTACGAAGTCGTCCTCCTACTCTGATCAAATCCAATTCTCGGTCATACTCAGGAGCGAGCTTAATAAGTCGGCTATGTGCAGGAATGGCCTTTCCATCTTTAAGCAGAGCAAATTCCTCTGGGAAATCATGCATTTGGCATTGTCTAAAGATTGATAATTCTGCCTTCTGAAACTCATCTGCACTCAGTGAAACAGCCGCCCCGTGAAGGGATCGAGCTGTAGCCTCCAAAAATTCAGGATAGCTACTGAACTGATAAGCTTCAGGCTCAACTTGCAATTCAGCCTCATTCACTGATCCACAAAACACAGATTTCTTAAGTTCCTGACTTTCTTCGGGAACTTGACCTTGTGGTGCCTTTGGCCAACAGCTACTAGGCTGCATCAAGAAGTCTGGCCCTCGTTTCCATCGCGTTTCTGCCGCTAACTGAACCAATGACAACCCACGCGTGATATCATCAGCAGGATTGGCTGCTGAATCAACATAGTGCCAAGCTCCAGGGTCAGACAACTCCTGAATTTCCGTGACTCTAACTCCTACGAATACTCGGTATCTGCACGAGTCAGACTGCAGCCAGGTAAGAACTGTAGTTGAGTCAGACCAATACACAAATTGGTGGATATCTAGAGTCAACTCTTTCTTCAAGACATCTCCTAGCTGCGCTCCGGTCAATGCAGCACAAAGCTCCAAACGAGCGATGGAGATCTGTTTCCTTGGAGCGACTCGTGACCTTGCCGCCAGGAAGGAAACCTGCATATTACTCTGATCGTCTTCAGAGCACAAGTATGCTACAGAGCCATATGCTTTTTCGGAAGCATCACAAAACACATGGACACTGCGGCTCTTAACGGGATACTGAAGGCTGGCACTGTAGCATCTTGGTAGATGGATTTGAGACAATTGTGGGAGCTCGCTCTCCCACTGATGCCAAATGTCTAGTAGACCCAGCGGTAGATTAGGGTCATCCCATTCTCGTCTCTTGTCCCACAACAATTGCACGACAATCTTGGCTCTTGTGGTATATGGAATGAGATAACCAAGGGGGTCGTAAAGCTTGGCTAGGGTGCGATAGATGTTCGCATGGTAATTTCACCCTCTTCTCTCTGATAAGGTTTGTATACCAATGTGTCTGATCTACACTGCCATATCAATCCAAGGGCATTCTCTGGGGGTTGGTCATTTCTTGACGGAGCCAAATTTCGCTACTCTTTGAAATGGCGAATAACATCAGGGATGTTACTGGACCATTGCCTCAGTTCAAATCCACCCTCCATCAGATGACACTGCAATCGGTTTACCAGTTGCACAGCCTGAGCTTCAGTTGGGACACTCTTGAGACAATTGTCGACATAGAAGCTACGCTCAACCGTTTGACGAACTTCATCAGTAGCCTCAAGATCCACCTTTGCATGAGACTGAAGTGCGTAAGTAGCACAACAAGGGCTACACGCAGTGCCAAATGGCAGAACTTGCCACTGATACACGACAGCAGGTTCGGATGTCTTCCCATGCCGCCACAGAAAGCGAAGGAATGGTTTATCTTCATCAAGGAGGCGGACTTGATGGAACATGCCCTTCACGTCACTGCAGATAGCAACGGGATGTTCACGAAAACGGAGGAGAACCCCCAACAAGCTGGAACTTAAGGTAGGACCGGGCAAAAGATGGTCATTCAGAGATTGACCCTGGTATTCGAAAGAACAATTGAAAACAACGGTTCTTTGCATTGTGATGAACCATATGATGTGGTATGTACCACGACTTGGAACTCGGATCACACTCTGCAGATGTCAATGGAGTGACGTAACCCGCAAGCAGCAGTTTTTGAATCTCTGATTCATAAGACTCAGCCATACTAGGCTCTCTAGTTAGTCTCCGTTCCGTGCTGCGTAACAGGGCCATGACCGCCTCCTTGGGTGCGTTCAGAGGAGGAGGAGACTCTTTCCAGAGAAGAGGTGTGGCGTATCTTTTGACACCATTCACATCAATCCTGATGGTTTTCTCCTCTAGAAGGTGAATAGCTTCTGCATCCTGTCGAGATCGACTGACTGCTTTCTCTGATCGATAAGGAAGAATATCCAGCTTCCAAAGGTTTTCAACCTGACGGAGAAGCTCAGTTTCAGGAGAAAGACAGGAAAATGAACAGACATTCTTGAGGCTGTAAGTGAGGCTTAAGGAGACTTGATGGGCCCTGTAAAGTCCAGCCAAGCTTTGTATGAACCGCTGCAGGCCTCCAGGGGGACCCAACCTCACTGGCTCCACAGGGGTGATCAAGTGAGGATAATCGGAGCCAATGAGCACCAAAGGCTGCGCTTCATGGATTTCATGCAAAGGTAAATCACGGAGATGGCGATATCTCTTTGCAAGTCAGAGATGGGGTAAGTATGCTGAACCAGGGCTAGCTCTTTTGCTGTGAATGCACCCTTGACAGGGTATCTGTCAGGATCTGAAACAGGTGCTATGGAGAAGGATACAGCTCTTCCATGAATGGTATGGACTTCTTGTCTCACTGTGCGCAGAGCCAAGTTCTCGACTTCACCTTGAAGGCCTAGACGTTGAGCAGCTTCGTACAACAGGATAGTTCGCTCAGAACCGTCGTCTAGCACAGCGTAGGTTTCAAGCGACTTATCACCATTCTGAAGAATTACTCGGCTTAACTTAAGCAGCACTTGCTTGCTACTTGCAGGTCGATCCAAGTACAAGGTCTGAGAAGCAGGTTCTATTGGACTTGTATCTTTCTGAGACGACTTGATAATGCCTTTCCTCATTGTATCTGAACTGGAATTGACATCATGGAGGACATCAAGATGCCTTCTGTCACATCGCTTGCATTTTGCTTTTAACGTACATTTGGCTGATGAATGTCCTCTACCGCAGCGCCAACACCTATTGCCTGCTCGAATCCAACTTTCGATCTGCTCCTTAGAGAGAAGTTTGAAATTAGAGCACTGATTCATGTAGTGATGAATCGTGTCACAGAATGGACAATACTTCTTAGGCTTCTCCTGTAACCTATCTGAATCTGTGGGTGTGGGTTTTGGATTCTCTACCGATACCATTTTCTGCTCTCCTCCATGTAGAACGGTAGTCAGCTTTCGGGGCACAAAGCCAGTTCGCTTGTCTTTGCGAGAGCTGTGTTTTTCCTGATCAGGATAGGTACCATATTGAGATCCCTCTACCTGCACGCGTACTTCATATTCCAACCAGTCAGCGAAATCAAGTAGTGTTGGAACAGGTGTCTGAAGTGGATTAATGAATCTCTTGAAGTTAGCTCTTAGGTCATATGGCAACTTAGCTAAGAGACGAGAAACGTGTGAACCACATTTCAGTTCAGTCCAACCTGTGCTACCTAACTGGTTTAACATCCCAACCAGTGCTCGAACGCGAAGGGCGAATGCCTTAAAAGACTTCACGTCACCGCTCCTGATATTGGGCCCATCCATCAGATTACTAATCCTTTGTAATGCCAACTGATGCGGCTGCCCATACATATCAGTAAGCGCTCTCATGGTGTCACTGAAGGGAGTACGGCTGTGACTATATGAGTCAGCGACAAGCAAGGCATCTTCCAGCTTAAGATGATCCATAAGTATTTGAAACTTAAAGGACTCGGAAGCATCATCAGGAAGAACGTTAATTAATGCAAGCTTAAGACGAGCAAACTCCCGGGGATCATCCCGACAGAAATCTGGGATTGTAGGAGTGGGCCCCCGATATTGCATGGATGAAGGATACAAGGCATGTGGAAGCTCAGAGCGTCCCTGCGAATAGCAAGAACGGTCGGGTGGCAACTGTCTACTCTCTTGTCTGTACTCTTGCCTCCGATCAAATGGAGAATGATCAAAACGATCCCTCAGAGCATACTCTGGCAAGTGTCTGTCACTCAAACGGCGATGGTAAGGATCGATTGCCGTTCGATGAACATCACGAGTTGGCATGCTGGACTGCATAAAAGGAGAGTCATCTGTATGACGATAACAAATAATCAGACAGACTATGTTGCCTCAAAGGAACATTAGCATCATTTACACGATCATATCGTGGTGAGTCACTCTTACTGTTATGAGGGTCATTATATGAAGGAGTCGACATACCTGAACCAGACTGACTATCACTCAACCGACCTACTTTCTTTAAACTCTCTGTCAGCTCTTCAATGAGATCTCGGCCACGGTCATGTGCTGTGAGGAGCGATTCATCTCTTGGTGGCACCAAAGGAGTATGTTCAGTCTGGCTAGGATTCTCATCATTCTGAAATGATGCCAGCATACTAGTAGACTTTGGTGTGGATGACACCCCAACATCTTCATTCAAAGGTTGCTGCACAGACAATGAACCCTGAGAAGCTAACACAGGAGAATTAGCAATCAGTTCAGATATGCGTTTCACATCTTGCCTTAAGCGCATATTTTCCTCCCTCATTTCACGCATACACGATAGCATTTCAGACTGCTCATCTGCAAACGCTAAATGTTTTTGAGAATGACTGACATCATAATCGCGCAGATACGATGGTGGTCTAGTAGTTCTACGCGGACGTACAACATCTGGCTCTAAAAGTCTCCTCCCTAGGCCTGGACATCATCACTAAAGTGGTTATAGGCTCCGGCTCGAAGGACCATCAAATGTATTGAAGACTGTGTTATGCACTGGTTACTATTACGGTTCTAAATCACCTTAGAGGATTATTTACCAATTAATGTCCAGGGACTAGGAGAGGAGTAAAGACGCCAGAGTCATGAATCAGATTCACCGCTTGTATTGACTGATAAAATAAAAGAATGAATGATTCAGAATATTAACAAACATAAATATGTCTCAAATCAAACGGCGTAGGCCTACGCAAATTAACCAAACAATACAACAATGTGATTTAACTCAAAGATACAATTATGATGATGAGATCAGGCAATGAAGTTGTGAAAATAGGAGTACTCAGTTCTGAAAGTCCCAATTGTTCCAGAAAAGTCCATTCAATGAAAGGAGGGTGCAGATCTTCTCAATCGTCGATCCTCACACGTGATGCCATCACAATGATACCCGAACAGGTGGTTACATATTCTCATCTGGTCCTGAGAGGCTTAATGTGATGCAATATTAACAGATGCTTCGTGTGCTGCGGTGTTCTGTGTGCGTGATGGGTGTGTGATAAGCGCTGTCAGCTGGACAAACGTGGATGAACGTGGTTCTACAAATAAACATAAAAACTCAATTAGTTCTCTGATATGATATATATAACAAAGTGCTGCGTCATTATCGTTTCACACGAGTGAACATACGAGACATCACAAACGTGTGATAAATGTAAATATAGCAGCTGATCCTTTACAACTGAATAAATGTCTATTGATGCAACTAATATCACGTCAAGACAATGATTATTAAACTGAATAGTGAAACAAACACTTACAGTCGGCAGTGACGCACGCGATGGTATTCACCATACAATTCCACATGTCTCTGGAGCGATCACACAACATCGGCTGCCCATCACATCTGAAAATACTAAACTGCTCCCAATATGAGTGCTCTATAGAGGATTTATAACTGAATGTCTATAAATCCGCACTAAACCATTTATTTACAGTATTGACACGCACCGCATTTCTTCCATCTCGTTCTCCATTGCCGTGTATCTGATCTCGCGCTATTATTCGCTGAACTCGCGAGACTTTCAATTAAACTCCGCCTACTCAGCAGATGCAGTACTAAAACAGAGCACTGTGCAACTATTATAATAACATCAATTTTACTTGAACATGGCCTTTTGCACAATACCGTTACGTTCCCTTTCAAAAAGCATCATGGCAGAGCATTAAAGTTGACTAGTCGGTGCAACTCCAAATCCTAATTAGTGGCTCGGACATAAATTGAAGGTGTCACAAGGAAGCTGTAGCCAGTTTGAACTCGTCAGAGGTCAAGTTCAGCTATAGAACTGATCCTGCATCAGGGCAGGAGCGTGGGCTCCTAGTGGGTTGAGCTCAGCAGAGGTCAGTTCCACTAAGAACCCGTGCCTGCAGAGTAGGGACATCCAGGTATAAAATGAGATGTCAGTATGGCATCAGGAATGGTTTGGAGACAGATCTCAGGGTTTCTCTGTCCCATCCCTTCAAAATGAACAAAACAAAAGTTCATAAACATCCCATCAAAAATAAAGTTTTCTCTGATGCATCCAGACCAGCAGCTGAGGGCTTGGAGTGGGATAAAAATGAAAAAGTATCACAAAAGATTAAAACAATCACAAATAAAAATGAATATAACTCTAATATAACCAATATAACTCTTCACTGTAGCAGTATTCCCTCCTTCACCACTAGAGTGTGCTGCAGCATCGCTAGTGAGCCCAGACGGGAAGGGGCCACTGGCTGCTCAGGTGGCGAACTGGCACGTATGCGCAGTTCATCCCTGGGTTTTAACCACGATAGACAAGGGATGCAGACTTCAATTTGCTCTAAAACCTCCAGTGTTCAATGGTGTAGCGGTTTCGTACAGTTATTAATTAATTTATGAGTTAGATATATGAATATAATAAAGCTTTATGATTTATTATTATGCATATATATCGACCCAAGGGGGAATTAAACATATATTGTGAATTAATTACAATGAATTATAATCAATTACATATATGATTAGTTCTGGTTTAATAATTATTTAGAGAAACCGTCGGTTTGTCCAGCAAACCTTTAGCTCCTCACAGAATTATCGAAAGGAAGATTTTTCTCTGGCCACGAGAAAGACTTCCTATTCTAGCATCCAAACATAAGCAAGGATATAGGATCGAAACGTTAAAGTGGCCTGGTTTTTGTTGAAATGAGCAAAAAGAACAAACGAGCATGAATAATGTGTTTAATATATGCAAACTACAACTACAGAGGTTATACGGCTATACACAGGATATACACATATATACAAGAGTGAAAGTAGAGAAAAGGAAAGAGAGAAGGCAAGCAGCAAAACTTACAAACAGTCCTTGAAGCCAGCACGGAAATCAGTTTCATTATCTAAGATTGAGAAACGGCAGTACTTGCATTGGTTTTGCGTGTCGAGTTTCGGTTTAGCGCTGGTGCAGTTCGTTGGCTTCTTCCGTTCCGCGGGAAGGTTTGAACTGAGGACTTGAAAGTCAGTTCTACCAGAAAGACTCGGGAGGCAAGATAACGTAACACTGATATTTATTACCAAACAGCAAGCAGAATATATAAGGTTAATGATCTTTGGCGTAGGCCCCGTCTGTAGCTCACGTCCTGAGGGTTGCAGACTTTGCGTTTCCTGCCTGAAGCTGAAGGCAGGGGCGTAGCCAACCCCCGGGGAGTATGGACAGGGACCATCCTGGTGGTGGTGGGGAGGATGGAGGTGAAAGTTTGCGTCAGCATCTGCGAACTCAGACAAGTGTAAGTACCAATCTTTTATACTCCAAGTGTTAGATAATGATTGGTTAGATCTGAATTAATAAGTGACGTAACATTTGAGTCTTCCCGGCAGAACTTGCGCTAGAGCTTCATTTCTACCAGAAAGACTCGGCAGGCAAGATAACGTAACACTGATATTTATTACCAAACAGCAAGCAGAATATATAAGGTTAATGATCTTTGGCGTAGGCCCCGTCCGTAGCTCACGTCCTGAGGGTTGCAGACTTTGCGTTTCCTGCCTGAAGCTGAAGGCAGGGGCGTAGCCAACCCCCAAAAATGGTGGTGAGACGTGACCGCCAGGACGGAGCCCACTCTCCCCCCAAAAACTGTGAGAGGGAATGCATACCCACCAGAGGAGAATCTTGCAGTTCCTGAAACAGAGAAAAACAAATTAAAACATAATAAGAGAAGGAGAAAGAACAAGAAAACAAGCAACATAGAGACAAGGCCGCGATGGGCCACACAGAGACAAGACCACGATTGATCCCACGACCACGATGGGCCACACAGAGACAAGGCCGCGATCGGCCACGCGCCACGATAGGCCACACAGAGACAAGGCCGCGATCGGCCACACGACCACGAAGGGCCACACAGAGACAAAGCCGCAATCGGCCACACGACCACGATAGGCCACACAGAGACAAGGCCACGATAGGCCACATAGAGACAAGGCCACGATAGGCCACATGAAGACAAGGCCACGATAGGCCACATAGAGACAAGGCCATGATAGGCCACATAAAGACAAAGCCACGATAGGCCACATGAAGACAAAGCCACGATAGGCCGCATGAAGACAAGGCCACGATAGGCCGCATGGAGACAAGGCCGCAATAAGCCTCCGAAACTTCATAAGGTTATAGAAGCTGAAAATAGTATGAAGAAATACAGCAAACATACACCACCACAAGTATTTGCGTGAAATTACTAAGAGAAGGAGAAAGAACAAGAAAGGGAGATAACATGGAGACAAGGCTGTGATGAGCCCCAGAAAATCATAAGGCTATAGAAGCTGAAAATGGCATGATGAAAATACAAAAACATACCACCACCAGTATTTGCATGAAATTACTTAACACGTGATGAGAGAAGGATAAAGAACTAGAAAGGGAGATAACAAGCAACATAGAGACAAGGCCACAATAGGCCACATGGAGACAAGGCCACGATAGGCCACATGAAGGCAAGGCCACGATAGGCCACATAAAGACAAGGCAGCGATTGGCCACATGGAGACAAGGCCACGTTAGAAAATACGTAAAAGCTATAGAAGCTAAAAATACGGAAGCAATGATGAAAACGAGAAACATACCACCACCACCAGTATTTGCAGAAAATTACTGATTGTAATGAGCATTTGAGTTGAGCATTGAGCACACAGCAGTCCTCTTCATCTGCTGTTAGGAAAATTTTAAACCATGCTAGTGGCTTGGCGGAACTTAGCCAACAGGACTCCATCTAGCAGTCAGAACCTGCTGAGAGAACCCCCAAAAGAAAGTTAACTAGATAGCATAACAGATAGGTATGAGAATACTAAATTACATAGATACAGATGAAGACTGAGAAAACCTTGTCATAATGCTATTGAAGAAAGGAAAACGCATACTTGGTAATGCTTTATTAGCTAACGTTAGCTAGCTATTGAACTCTGCAAAAGCTAGCAAACCTTGGCAAAAGGATAATGCGATAATTGTTGTTCAGTACCTCGGTGAAGAGAAAAACTTAAGAGCCCTGCACAGGAGATGGGGCGCGATAAGCACAAGCAAAATGCTTATAACCAGGCAGGGGCAGAGTACTGAATGCAATAAATCCAAATGTTTGAAATGCGGTAGGCAGCACGATCACGATGAACACATCCACAATAGTCACGTCACGGAAATTGCAGTGATTAGACCAAGTTGCATGCGTTCAGGTCCTGAAGATGAGCACACTATTTTCTGTGAATACCAAAATGTGTGTACCATCTATTTGTGTTTGGATGGGCACGCGCGGGTTATGTCAAAAGTCCTTGTGCATACAGCGCTTATTGCTTAGGTAACGAACACAGAAAACTGATGTGCTAATTGTAGGGGATCAGCGCAATGCGAGATCGAATTGATGAAATGTTAGAATATCGTCAGGATATTATAATTTGATCTAGCTTACAGTCAACAGACTAATACACACAGAACCGCATAAACTTTAAACACGCTCAAATGCAGATTAATATGGATAGTATGACGCCAGACCAAGTAAAACATATCTGCTTTATCTCACGATTTTAATTTGACAAATAAACTGACAAGTGCGAGTAATATTTCAGCACTGGAAGTATTTTGGTAAAATGAATCATCTTATCCTTTATAGCTATACCCTGGGATTCGCTTGGCACAGATATCCGTCTCTCATTACGATCACACCCACAATTTCACACTGAAATAGATTTTAGTTTTATGCGGTGAAGACAATGCAGTGTTATTTACATTTAATTTATTCATTTCCTGAACTTAAATACTTACCTGAAAATATAAACACTTATTACATTTAAAGGTGCAATAAGTAATATTTTTTGCTGTAAATAACGGAAAACCACTAGTCCAGTGTTATATTTTTGTTTACTTGAGTACTTACAATATCCCAATGTTTCCAACTATATTTAAATTGTGAAAAAATTACAATTTTAACCAAGGCTCCGGGACGTGTGAGGAGTCGCCCGTCAATGGCGTCATACCCGCATTAACCTCGGTTTCCGGTTTAATTTGTAGTAACCATGGAAACACCAAGACGCTTTAAAATATTACACATTTTAATAGACAAGGGAACAACTGTTTTGATATATCTATAGACTAAAAACAATTGATGTTAAATAGCTCAACATGATTAGTCATTGTTTAAATCTAATATCCTTGATTTTGGTGAGTACTATGCCTCAGAGAAAAGCACTATTTTTGTCAAGTAGCTAACATAGCATAATCAGATGCAGCTTTATTTTTATTAACAGTAATACAGCATTTTCTCAATCATACAATATCATGCATGCCATTTATCAACACGAAGCATCCAGCAATGATATTCAATAAAATCGATCTATCTTACTGCAGTGTGTAACAAGCGTCTCATAGCAGCCGCCGAGTGAACGCACACAATAATGTTATAACATCATTTTCAACACACTAAAATTATAATAAACAGAGCTATGTTACCTCATACTCATGACCGGAAAAGTGGAAGCAGCGCCGGCGACTCTGTCATAATAAAAGTCCCGCTACTCGTGAGGCGTGTGATGCGCAATCGCTCCAGCGGCCTCGTTCAGTTCCCACAACATCGGTCCTGCTCTGCTTCATACTACAATAACGTTAATATTCACATCCATGAACATAATTCTTCCTGAGTCCTATCCCTATTCTTTTGCACTGACCGTTAAGGTGGAGACCACATGTCCCAAGATTCTTACATGCCATACAGCAGCCCAGTCGTTCTAGAATTACTATTAAATTCCAAAGAATTATTTGAGTAAACTGATGATTTTATGATGACGAATTGCAATATTCGATAATACAATGTCTCGATATGTAATACAATGTCTCGTTAGAAAGATCTAGACTACATTACAATGTAATGATGTGGGTGTGTTGCTTTAAGGTTTAAACCGCAATGGGGTTTTCCGAGCCTTGCAACGATATCCGGATATGGTATGCCATTCTTTGTTTTGTCCTAAACGAATGGTACTTGAAATATGTGGATGATCATTACAACGTGCTATAGGCTATACAATACGTACAGCACTACAAGTAACATTTAATGAGCGCTCTGACTAACAAATGCGTGCGCTTGCATAACTGATTATGAATGTGAAAAGAGAGCAGAAGACGATTCTTCGTCCAATAGACACCAAGGTGCATAACACGATGAAAATACTTATCACTGAGATGAAATGCTAATCCGTAGTGAAGAGGCGAGGATGATGAAGATTGCAGCCATGACTAACCCTTTGATGATATTGCTGAGACGAACTTCAAAAA
>JAOTNS010002191.1:0-89190 GCA_028476615.1 Culter alburnus
AGGGGGCACAAAGGCGCTTTTGGGGTGGCCGGTGGGTTTACCAACTGATATTCACGACAAGCCGCGCACCACCTGCGCACATTCTCGTGAATGCCCGGCCAAAAAAATCGGGTCATGAGACGATTTAGTGTTGTCCCCTGTCCTAAATGACCAGCCATTGGATTAGAATGAGCCGCCTGAAAAAGCATTTCCCGGCGGCTTCTGGGAACTAACAACTGGGTTGTATCTTCTTTTGTCTGAGCGTCTTGGGTCACTCGATACAACCTATTTTTAATAATTGCAAAATATGGATAGGTAAGCGGTTGTCCAGGATGGAGAGGCTGGCCGTCGATGGTACTGACCTGTTCAAACGCACGTTTTAGCGTCTCATCCTGAGACTGCTCCAGGCGAAAATCATCGCGCTCCGAGAGAATCAGTCTCTCGCTTTTGCTCTGTTCCCCCGAGGCAGCACCCAGTGGTCCCGGTTCAGTCTCTCCCACCTGCACACTCGCGTTCCCCTCCGGTGCATTTTTTCCCCAAGAGGCATCCGTACATAAAGCCCCCAATAATTCCGTGAATGCTGGCCAATTGGTCCCCAAAATTAACGGATGCCGGAGGTGCGGATTAACTGCCACCTCCACACTATGCTTTTGACCCCGAAATTGGATAATGACTGGCACAATAGGATATTCTACCACATCACCGTGCACACACGCACCTTAACCACGCGGCTATTATCCAATGCCCCAGATTGTATCAAGCTTTGATGGATCGAGGTTTGGTTACATCCTGAATCCACCAACGCCTGATAGGTACCCCCCTTAATACTCACAGGTATTTGGTACCATCCAGCCTGACCGGGGGCAGCCTGCGGGACGTCCGGGACCCGGACCATCGTCCCCACCTCCATAACAGGGCACCTGTCCACAAAATGCTCCGGGTCCCCGCAACGCCAGCAGGCCGGCCCAGACCTCCCTGCCGCTCCAGTTGCAGAGAGAGGGTTAAGCGGCTGACGTGGAGAGAGCGGAGAAACAGGAGCGGGGTCCAACCCGGCCGGTGGTCGAGGCGCCGAGTACGAATTCTGGTTATTCCCGCCCCGCCCTCGGGGCGGGACTCGAGGAGGGCCGGGCGGACGGGACCTAGGTAGAGGGACAGGTCGAGAGAGAGAAGGAGGTGGAAGAGAAGGAGAGAGAGAGGCAGATGGGAGAGGTTCGCCGACCCCTGGGCACGCCACCATGTGGTCCTCTGCGAGATGGATGGCCGACTCCAGCGACGTGGGGCGGTGGCACTGGGCCCACTCGGCCGTTCTTCTGGGAAGCCGAGTGATAAACTGCTCCAGTACCACACGATCGATGATGCTCTCCACGTCACTTCCATCGGCCAGCAACCATTTGCGGCAGGAGTCCCGGAGCTGTTGGGCCATCACGAAAGGGCCGGCCGGCCTCTGCCAGCTCCAAAGACCGGAAGCACTGGCGATGTTGTTCGGGGCTCCGGCCAACCCGCTGGATGATGGCCCTCTTGAGATCGTCGAAATCCAGGAGGTTCTGCACCGGAAGCTGCTGCGCCGCTACCTGGGACTCCCCGGAGAGCAGTGGGACCAGGCGCATCGGCCACTGGTCCCGCGGCCATCCACAGATCCCTGCCGTCTTCTCAAAGAGATCCAGAAATGCCTCTGGGTCGTCCTCAGGCCCCATTTTGTTGAGAGGGAGGTGGGCGGGCGCAGCTTGTTGGACCGGGGCTTCCAGCCGAACCTCCCGGTCAGTCCAGCTCCGGAACGTCTCGCGGTCCTCCTGCTGGGACTCGGAGGACGGCCTGGAACCGCCTCTCTTGATCCTGACGCAAGTCCAGCATTGCCTGATGTTGTTCTTGCTGCATGACCGCGAGAGATGTAATTAGCTCCGCAAATGGTGCAGTAGCAGAGGGCGTCTGCATGGCAGCGGCTTCCGTCTTCCTTCCCGGGTTTCGGCACCAGTATAACAGAGTTCGTAGATTTTAGGAAGGAAGACGACAAGGGTCGGCTATGACTGCTGGCTGCTTTTATTTATAATAACAACAAAAAGGTGTGCAAACAGGCACAAAACAATCTTCAACATAAACAGTGGAATTCACTCCGTTCGCTCCAGTCAGTCCTTGGGAGTGTGGCAGCCAGCAGTCCTTCTCTCTCTCTCTCACTCCTGTTTCTCCTGGCGTTAAATCCTCTCTCCACGCCAATTACTGTAACAAGAGACAGGTGTTTGTTATTTGCGCTTAACCCGCTCATCCACCGCACGTCTCCTGACGCTCTCCCCCGCTGCAGCGTTCGCTGAACCACGCCCCCCTTGCCACACTGTCTAAATTTGCAATTTAAGTAATATTCATGAAAAACGTAATGAAATTCAAAGAATATAAAGCATTATCCAGCAAAAGAGAATGGAATAAATAAAAGCACAAGATGTTGGAAAATATGTATAAGGTGTTGTTTATAATTACTGCTAAAGCTTATAATAGCACCAATTGATTCAATACAAAAACATTTATGAGGAAAAATATTAACTATATACACTTACACTTAGTCTAAGTTATTTCCACTATTCTACATTGTTGCCATATGGCAACATATTAAATTATATCTAGAAGACTCACACATTCAGTTGTTTCTAATATTATGTTTGAGTGCATGCTAAAAGACATAACATGCTCATCTGGATAATCAGAAGATGAGGCCAAAAGCCCAATAACTAGGGATGCAAACTCATCAGGGGTGAAAAAAGTGACAAAGGCCTTGTTTACACCTGATATTACAGGTTTTTTTAATTGCTTGGTTGCAATTTTCACAAGCAAGTGTTATAGGCCGAAAACTCTTATTACTAATATCACAACAGATCATCAAAAGTGAAGTTTTTTTTTTTTTTTTTTTTTAAATATTTCAACGTGTTTTTAATTGTGTTAGTACAAAACACAAAATCACAAAGTATCATTTTCACAATACAAAAATAAGTTTTTCATCTATATAAACATTTCATTCACAGTAACGTCTCAGTTACGTATGTAACCTTGGTTCCCTGAAAGGGAATGAGACGCTACGTTGAAATGCAGGCATGCCGGGAGTATGGCAGGGTGATGCAGCATCTTGTTCCCTTTCAGGGAACCAAGATTACATACGTAACCGAGAGGTTCCCCTTCAAGGGAACTTGCGCTGTGTCTAAATGATGTGGGAACGTAATACCCACACCAACGTATGAGCATGTGCCTGTCCATGTGAAATCGTGAGAGCACATCAAGACAGGACTACCTGCGCCCGTGGAGTGGAGCCGAGGTCAAGTTCATAGAACCTCATAAATGTATGCGGCGAAGACCAGTCTGCCGCATCACAAAAATCCTGGAGAGAATCTCCTGAATAAAGCTTTAGAGGCAGCCATACTTCTAGTGGAGTGGGCCCGTACAGCCAAAAGTGAAGGCTGACCATAAGCAAGTGAGATGGCCTCGACCACCCACTTGCTCATTCTCTGCTTAGATGCAGGGCACCCCTTTCTAGGTGACCCAAAACAGACAAACAGTTGTTCTGGGCCCGTATTTATCAAGCTTCTCAAAGTACAATTTTAGTCTTAAGTGCTGAGAATTAATGAAATTTACTCCTACTTTCAAACTTAAGCATAAAAGCAAGTTATCAAATTTCTTAAAGCTAAGAATCACTCTTACTCTCCCAGTTATTTAAGACAGCTCGAGAGATCTCTCAAGTGGTTAGGAGTTGCCAGTAGGGGCTTGTGATGGCACTGAGGAGACAGAGACATGTGTAAATCTTTCAGGGAAGCAAGAATGTTTTTTGAAATGTTTGACGACGAGCAGTTAATCAAACAGTATCGTTTGGACAGAGCAGGCATCATCTTTGTCAGCTCTGATTAATGTTGGGCTGAATTGTTTGACTAAGGGGCCATTCACATATCTGTTATGGACGGATATTCGGGGAACACAGAGGTACACGTAGAATGACGTTTATTGGACAAACAGCAGAGGTTGACAGTAAAGCAGGTAAGTGAACTGGAGATGTGAACTTGGCAGGATGATATCTTGATACTGAAGTGTGTCCCATCGGGTAATCAAAAGTTCTACACACTTGCAGTCTTCTCGCCCACTTAAACACTTGAGCCAAATACAGGAAATACTTCATGTAAGTAGACAAGTGGTCAAGTGCAAAGACCACAAATGTGGGTATTTGGACAGGACATAAGTCATGTGGTAGCCTAGGCACACATAGTACACTTGAGTGCCATGGCTCTTCGAAGCAGCAGCAGTACATATGTCTGCTGGGAGGGGGGTCGGGGATCGAATTGCATCTCCTTGTCTCTTCATTTTGGGGCATTTCACTTGATGTACACTTGGCTTGTATTGTCAATTTTCACTGTCACCTCCAGTGGCGGCTTGTGGGTTTTAACCCTTAAATGCATACCTCGGGTCTTTATCGACCCAGGACATCATTCATTACCCTCCTCCTCATTAATTTTTTAAAGTTAGACATCAACCTTCTTAGTATTCCTCAATCAATTCATTATAAACAATATAACAAGAAAAATATCATAAAAATTATAAAAGAATGTTATAAAAATTATACAGGGTCGCTAACGACCCAAGGTGTGTATCAGTGTTTGTATATTTTTTTTCTGAACAACAATAATTGAATCTTTGATGACAGAATAAGTGCAATTCACTTTTATTTCACAAGGCAATGTCTGATACACAATGATGAAGTGACGCTTAATTTAGACAGAAAATGAAAGAATAGGAAGTATCATCAGCAAAACATGAAATGGCTCAGCGATTTACTGCAGAGCAAGTACTGAATGCAATCAAATATGAGTGTCACTGTCACTTGATGATGGATCTGGTGAAGCTTTCAGCGATCAAAATATTGATTTTGAAGATGTTGAAAATGATAGTTTTTAGAATATGTTTGAGATCGCAAATGGGCTCATATTCGCGATCTCAAACATATTCTAAAAACTATCATTTGCTGAATGTAGTTGGGAAATGAGCTCTGACGAGGAAAGTGATGATGGCATAAATTATCTGCTCAAACTGAACCCTTCTGAGCTCCAAAAGGTAACAAAAAATGCTTTATTTTATTCTTCTGTAATTGTTACTCTAATATGAGGAGAGTTTTATATTATTGCGACAGGTAGATATCCATTCGTATTAGTTATTGATCCGGGTCGCTAAAGAAAAGACCCAAATATGTAAGAATGTTTGGCAAAACATTCATGCATTTAAGGGATAAAATAGAGGAGGCACACTAATTGTAGTGGTTTAAAATAGCTTTTTGGTCACTTTTAGACATAAAATATGAAAAAAGAAAATGACACATACACAGCAAGAAAGAAGGATTTGAGAAAAGAGCATATTAAAGGGGTGTGTCGTGGAAATTCCCAATACTAATCTGACTTCACCACTGACAATTCAAACAACCTCCAGTTGTCAATATAATATATATAATACTCAGTAATACTACAGTATCTTGAGGTAATTCCCTTCTCGATTACTTCTAATACATTTCCAATACTTCGAGGTAATTCCCTTCCCGAAGTAAGGTGACGGCGTCCCGTCAAGAAGCTACTATCACTACCTCAATCACACATGAGCACACAGGTCTTTAGCATCTATACACTCTCATCGTCCTTCTCAGGTGTACGCTGGTCCGACACAGGATCATTAATACTAACTCAGAGTAGTACAGCCTCACCCCGAGGGCGACTCTATAGTCTTCCAACACTATCACTGTCTCTGCTGTGGTCTTTTGAGCATAGAATCTTTAGTACTTCTATTGCTTAGCTGCGCAGCATATACCTGACACGACTTCCAAGTTGCTCTTTGTAGAAATGAAGTTTTATTTACGGCCGGGAGGTCACTCATCACAACAACAGAGTGAGTCTCAATGAACAGAAAGATACATGCACATTTAAGTCTTACAGTTGAGTAAAAATCAATGTCTTCTTCACTGTGATTTGTTCTGGTGATTGGTTTGTAATGATCTAAGCTAATCATATGACTGGTCTTTGACCTAAACATCCTTAGTCTGCATTTTCTGTACATTTCATGTTGACATAAAATATTTCCATCACAGGTGGTTCACTGTTTTTTTTTCTAGGCTTGATTGTGTTTATGGGATGCAGTTTAACATGTCTTAGTGCTTCATTTAAAAAAAAAAAAAAAAAAAAAAAAACACTGTATTTTTCATATATTTTACCTTTATTTTACACCACTGTTTCCATTCTCCTAAAAACGCAAGCCCCTCCCTCAGAAATACACAATGGGCTCAGATTGGTTAGCTGGCCCTGTGTATTGTGATTCGCTGTCCGGAATACGTTGTCACGATTCACGTTGTCGAGAAACGCCACACCCCTTACCATTACGGGCAAACGTCGCATGTGCTTCTGTCAAAGGCCAGTCTTTGCTTTGGTGGAAATGTAAATAATGGCGTCAGTATTGCCGTATTAATTTGAGCCCGAATCAGACCCAGATAGCAGTAATGATGAAGAGAGTCAAGCAGAACCTCTGCAAGCATGGCTTTTAATGGATGTTTATGAATGTTAAGTATTTTTGTTTGTATTTGTGTCAAAGTGTTTAGATATGCTGTCACTTGTAAATGTTACTGCTGCCCCATAGTGTTCTGATTAAAGCTTTAGTGTAGCTGAATACATGACTGAGTAGTAGCATTTTTGTAAAGGTATTGTTTAATTTATAGTGCGGCAGGATAAGTCCTATGCAGACCAATGAGGTTATAGTAGCCTTACTATTTAAGGACCCTTATTTTGATAGGTAGGTATGTTTCTGTGACTTGGGGTGCTTCTCTCTCTCTCCTGGTACTTCTGTTTCTGTTCCCATTCTTATCCAGGTATGTTGAGTTTCTGCTGATGGTGTAATGATGCACATGCTGTGAGGCTAATATGCGCTATTTAGAGCGTGGCTGGTGGCGTTGGCGTTGCGGCAGTTCATGGCAGAGTTCGCATGCAGGTATGGTTGGTGTTTGATTTTTATTACCGCCTTATTCGTGGTATTTACTGTTTGTTGCTCTCAGTGCTAACAACAAGGGCAGGTGTTTGAATGCTGGCCGGTAGACTTAGCTGCGGCACCAATAGTGAGTAACCATACAGCTGTGTATCTAGTGTTTGTTCAACATAACTCGTGAGTATGCTGTGGCGAGGGGGGCGTGGTTCAGCGAAGTCTGCAACGGCAGAGAGCGTTAGGAGACGCGTGGTAAACGAGCGGGTTGAATGCAAATCACGAACATCTGTTTCTCATTCCAGTAACTGGCGCGGAGACAGGATAAAACACCAGGAGAAGCAGGAGTGTGTGAGAGAGAGAGGGACTGCTGACTGAGACTGCTGGAGCTGATCAGGAGATCAATGCTGGAGTGAAGCCCGTCTGTAGATGTGGATTGTTTGATTGTGCGTTGCACAGACTTTTGTTTGTTCATTTTTCTTGGTGAAATAAAAACTCAGTCAGCAGTCAAAGCCAACCTTTGTCCTCTTCCTTCCCTGACGAACTTGATCATTACTACACTGGTGCCGAAACCCGGGAAGGAAGACGGAAGCCGCCGCCATGCAGGCAACCCCCGCCCCCACCCCCGCCACGCCGTTTGCGGACATCATCGCATCCCTCGCGGTCCTGCATCAAGACCAGCACAGAGCCCTGCTGGATCTTCGTGCAGACCAGGAGCGCCGGTTCGAGGCCATCATGCGGGTCCAGCCGGAGGACTGCGAGAGGTTCTGGAGCTGGACTGACCGGGAGGTGCCTGTGGAGACCACCGGTCCGGCCGCTGCTATCGGGTGAGTCGCAGGTGGCGGCGCAGCAGCTACCCATACAGAACCTCCTGGTCTTCGACGACCTCAAGAGGGCCATCCTGCAGCGGGTCGGCCGGACCCCAGAGCAACAGAGCCAGAATGTGGCAGGATAAGTAACTTCATCTTATTGGTTGGTTGAAGTATAGTTTGCAGACCAATGAAGTGATAGCAGCCTTAGTATTTAAGGACCTTTATTTTGATGGGTAGGTATGTTTCTGTGACTTGTGGTGCTTCTCTCTTTCCTGGTACTTCCGTTTCTTCCTTAAAAGACAACGACACATGTCTCTAAAAGAACAGGTTATTTATCAAGTCTTCCTCACCCTTGAGTCTTCTTCATCTGTCGCCTGAAGTCTTCACTCTTCATTATCTACGAGATGGACTCATTTTTCTTTATTTTCCGGCTATCTTACTCTTAAGTTAAAACCTTGTTTGAAAATCCCGCCGAAGAACCCTTCCTCGGGACCAATCGCTCCAGATCGCACACACTGAAACTCCGGCAGAAAGGCAAAGTAATCACAGCACCTAAACCTATGCAAGTATAGAACCATTTCTTTTGACGCGTTTTAAGCTCCATGTGCAAGTTGAGTTTCCTTGCTGGCTCTCAAAGGTTTTAACTGTAATTTGCCATTTCTTTGATCACCTCTGTTTTCTTGACTTGACTTTCGTTTTATTCTATGTATGTTCCTTTGTTATATTGTAGTCATATATTCGTAGTTCGTATCTATTAAATCCATTATAGTTATACTTTTATTGTCTCTGTTGCTGTTCATTTATAAAACCAAGTCCATTCAACGTTTTATTTCTCTTATGCTTTTATAAGTACTTAGATCAGAGACTTTCCTCGTGGCCAGAGGAAAATTCCTTTTTAAGAGCTGATAATAGTAATGACTGATAATTTTGCTGGAAAAAATAGATCAGTTTTTAAAGTAATTTTAAAACTAAAACTAATTCTAGATCATATATATATATATATATATAAAATTTTTTGTTTTGTTCTGATCGTGTCGTTTACGTTTACCTGTGCTGTTTATGGCTTTGCTGATCTGTGAGTCACCGGGGCTGATAACGTTAGCTTCTGAGCATTGCGTCCGCAGGGCTGCCTACCAGTTAATTTTTTGGATTTAATTTCTTTTGTTTACAGAGTAATTTGTTGCTAGATTTGTTTTTGATTAGTTCTGTGGCTATTTTTGTCTTGGTTTCGATTTATTTTGCAGCTATATTTACTTTATTTATTTTTTTTTTTCTGGTTATGTATTGTTTGTTGTAAAGTGTTTTATTATTATTATTATTATTATTATTATTCATTGACTCATTGTTCTAGTGCCACTCAGGCGCGCTCGTTATCTGTCTGTTTTGCATGTGGTGTCATCTGGAGAACTGAGTGTCAAAGCTTCTACAACAGTGCCTGTAAACTTATTATTTTGGTGTTTTTCTTGAGGGAGCATCAGGCTAGGCTTCAGGTGGCTTTTGAGGGGGCACAGGGATGACCGGAAGCTGCTGCTGGTCGGCGTAAGGCGTATCATGATGCCCACGTCCGTGAGGCACCACTGGGGGGCAGGAGCAGTTAGTTTATTTACTTGAGTATGGCATGAGAGGTTGCCGTAAAATTCAGGAACTGTGGAGCCCGGTGGTGTATCAGGTCATGAAAGCACCCAAGGAGGGTGGGGCGGTATACACCATTGCACCAGTGGATGATTTGGGAAAGACTAGATGCGTTTACCGCTCTGCTTTGAAGGCCCGGATCCAGAAGGATGGTCCGGTTCCAGCCTCAATATATCCCCCTGTTTTGGAGGACGAGGTGCCTCCAGCAGATGTCTCATCAGAAGATGTTGATCTGCTTATGTTGGTGCCAGCAACCTCTCCGGTAAGTTAGGGGCCAGTCCCTCAGGTGCTGGTTTCTCTGGACGCTTCTACCTCACAGAGTAGGCTGGTGGGGTCTGATGGGGAGACCCCAGTTGTCAGGCGCCATGAGGTACCTGATTTTGCATCCGGTGTATCACTAGGGCCTGCTAGTTTGCCAGAGGACCAGTCAGGTATAGCTGGTGTCCCCTTGAGGAGAACTGGGTGGACCACTGCGGGCTACCACTCAAATCTGCACCGTCTACCACAAGCGATTGAGGGAGGCAGGAGAGCTGCCACAGTACAAGGTCCCACATCTAATGGGATCTCTGTTTGGTTTAGGGCCATGGGATGCAGGACAGGATTAGTCCACGGGTATGTGTCGTTGGGTCATCATTAGGACATTGATTTAAAAAAAAAAAACGGGGTAGAATGTGGCAGGATAAGTAATTTCATCTTATTGGTTGGTTGAAGTATAGTTTGCAGACCAATGAAGTGATAGCAGGCTTAGTATTTAAGGACCTTTATTTTGATGGGTAGGTATGTTTCTGTGACTTGTGGTGCTTCTCTCTCCCTGGTACTTCCGTTTCGATTCCCATTCTTATCCAGGTATGTTGAGTTTCTGCTGATGGTGTAATGATGTGCATGTTGTGAGGCTAATATGCACTATTTATAGTTTAATTTAGAGCCACGGGGCTGGTGGCATTGGCGTTGCGGCAATTCATGGCGGAGTTCGCATGCAGGTATGGTTGGTGTTTGATTTTTATTTTTATTTTTTTATATATTTATTTTACTTTATTTTTTATGGTTATGTATTGTTTGTTGTAAAGTGTTTTTTATTATTATTATTATTATTATTATTATTCATTGACTCATTGTTCTAGTGCCACTCAGGCGCTGGTTATCTGTCTGTTTTGTATGTGGTGTCATCTGTTTTTTTTTTTTCTGTCTTTGTTTCTCCAGGGGCCAGTGAGGACTCGTGTGGAGCTAGGGAGGCTAGCTGCTTTCATTCTGTGGTGTGTTTCACGGTGTGCTGTGTGTGCTGATACAACTTCCCTGTGGTGGGTGTGCGTGGTGTCTGCTTTGGTGTGAACTGAGGTGGGTTTTGGACGACCTCCTGAGTTGCAGCCGGCCTGCCTTGTTCCCACTAATCCTGGCCCAGGAAACTATTTCTTCCATTGTGGGTGTGTTTTGTGAGAGAATTTTAATCGAAGCTGTTGATTTTACAATAAAGTGTATTTTTTTTATATTGATACTCTTGTCTCCCTTTTTTCTTTGCCTTCAATTGGTGAAACTTATCTGTGTGTCCTTTATTGGGAGTTATTTCCCTGGCCTCCCACCAGAGTGGCGTAGTCGGATAAATTTAATTGTGATTAACATTTCCCTCCATTTGGTACTGCCACAATAGCATGAACGAGTATGTGGGTAATCAACATAAAAGCCATAAGGAAACAATGCTGTAAACTGATAACAGAAATGCCAACAAACACCAACAGAAGTTCGCTGGTGTGATTACATAGAAGTTTGTTGGTGTTTGTTGGCATTTGTTGGCATTTGTTGGAGAAGTATGAAATAGAATTTAGTTAACTGGCTAGAGAAGCCAAACCGCATTGGTCTTTGTTTACTATATAACTTTATTAAAAAAAAAAAAAAAAAAAAAAAAAACATACTTGCAGCTTGGGGCCCATAAACAGCAGTTTCTGCTTTTAAAGTGGGAACTGCTCAATCTTTCAGTAATAGCCTTTGTGCAACTCCAGCATTGAACTTGTGTAGATTCTGGAAGCTGTCTTCCGTAAAATGTGCAGCACAGACAGCTAAGGAAGAAGACTTGTATGCACGCAACATGGCCTTGCCCACTTTGTTGCGTTTCCCGGGGGCAGGGTTTATGTTAATTGCAGGGTTTATGATGTCACCTACCCGGGAAGAAGCTTGTTGTAGTCCAAACCGGTCTTTTTTGTAGGCATTAAACTGCCATAACTTTAAAAGACAATATCTCTGTTTGCATTGAACTTTCAGCACTGTAACTTTGCAGATACTGTTTATGCTCAAGCAGCAACATTACACACTAAAGTTAAAAAATTGAAATCGCAATGAACCACCCCTTTAATCTAATAGCCGCAGAACCATAGCGGAACTAACTTCACCCTGCATCATGTGGTTTCAGATTCTTGTGAAAAAGGCTAATTGCTGTAGCCTATTATATGTCCAACTTTGGCATGGAGTCTTCCATAATTTGTAGCTGCTGCTCAAATGGTATCTTGGTAAAATTTGCTGGCGATGAAATATTCAATATCTCTAATCTCCAGATCAGCACTAGCAATTCAAACTAATATTGCGTAATTCATGTCTCTATGATGATTGGTTGATATACCAAAAGAGGCTAGCCTCTTTTTCTCAACACTCTAATGAGCTGAAAGTGAAATACTCGATGGTGACTGGATTGTTTTTATTACCAACAGAGGTACAAGTCTCCGGATATGGATTTGCCTCCACTTCTCTTCAGACTCACTCAATTCAGCGCGTTAGGGGAAGAGAACAGCAGCGGTGATTCCGACTTCAGTAATATTTTATGGTGTTACAATGGTGAAATTACAAACAAGAAATACACATTCTGAAAAATTAAGCGTCAGCGACCCCAACCCCACCCATATCAGCTGATCCAATTTCTATGGACTCCATTGGCAACTCTAAAATAAGGCGCATTACTTAAACGCAGCTTCCGTCTCTCTGCCTGCTTGGCTGCTTCCACTGCACGCTGCTTGCAACCCACCTCCTCCCCAGCTCCTCCTTAAACTTGTGTATAACTTAATCAGTGTCATTCTGTTGTCATTGATGCATGCTCTGTTCTCAATAGGGGGATTTTCTGCTGCTCTCCCAGTTAAAAATGGGAGGTTGTCCCCAGAAGCTGCTGCTGTTCCCAGTCTTGGCTTTCATGGAGCTCATGAAAGGACGGGGAATTTAGAACAGAGCCATACCGCCAAATTGTAACTTTAGCAAATATGCCAATAAAAAATTGACTAAATTTTGTCTCTTGTTATTTTTGACTTAAGTGGTCCTGACTGAAATGAAATAAAATGAATAACTGGAAATTTTACTTTCATTAACCTTTTGAGCCCCAAACAGGAAAATGACATGTTTGAACGTCTTTCCTAAATCATTTGGAGTATGATAGCATAGTTTTGGTATCATTTGAAAGTATTCATTTTTTATTCTCAAAGTTTTAGAATTAATTTAATTTAATGAACTGATAAATCAAATTTTCCTTGAGCTTTTGACATATAAGAGGTCATCATACTATAAGAATATCCTGTAAGTTTCAGAACTGAAAACTTCCTTGTTAGTCCAATAAAAGCTTTTATTAAAGGGATAGTTCACCCAAAAATGAAAATTTGATGTTTATCTGCTTACCCCCAGGGCATCCAAGATGTAGGTGACTTTGTTTCTTCAGTAGAACACAAATGATGATTTTTAACTCCAACCGTTGCCGTCTGTCTGTCTTATAATGCGAGTGAATGATAACACAATTTATAAGAGTCAATAAATATGCATAGACAAATCCAAATTAAACCCTGCGGCTCGTGACGACAGATTGATGTCCTAAGACACGAAACGATCGGTTTGTGCAAGAAACCGAACATTATTTATATAATTTTTTACCTCTAAAACACCACTATGTCCAACTGCGTTCAGGATTCACTTAGTGAGGTCTGATCGCGCTCTGACAACGGCAGTGATGCCTTGCACTCATTGAAGTATATGCACAAGATGTCACTGTCGTTGTCAGAGCGCGATCAGACCTCACTAAACGAGTGCAGAACGCAGTTGGACATAGTGGTGTTTTAGAGGTAAAAAATTATATAAATAATATTCGGTTTCTCTCCTGGCGCACTCATAAACACAAGTGAATTTACATGAGGGCGTCTTGGTAAATTAACCTAACATTGCAAAATATGAGAAAAGTTGAAGACAAATCCTAAAGAAACTGTGGAATCTCCTAAGTTTCTGCTGCTGAAAAAAGTCCTGCTCAAAATTTCTTTATTGTGATTCACAGCAAAAAATAAATTTACTTTACCCACCATTAAAATTTAACCATGATGCTTTGCAGATTTACAGCAACATGCTGTGTACAGGTTCTACAGTAAGGATTTGTTCATTTTACAGTAATAATGCTGTGAAAACTACAGAAATTTGTTACAGTGTAATGCCTGATCTGATATTAATGATTCAGATTTTGTCGGATGTGTCAGTAAATCAAACCCGTGACTAAAACGTCAACTTGTGTTGTTTCTCTTAGTAGGATTAAAATAATATGTTATTTAAATGGTGATTCAATTATATAAAGAAAGCGATCAAAAAAGCTCCCTCTGTAATTGTTGGAGCAGCGCACGCTGAAGCTGTCAATCAAACAGAGCGAGTTTATCAGTGACAAGTTCTGGACACGTGCAAAACTCCCGTTTTATTCAACAAATTTCTTAATTATATTGCGCTTGCACTTTTAGTGACGATGAAAGAATTTGTTAGTGTACAGAAATTGAGTTGCAATGACGAGATCACTGCTTTCATCCTCAACAACATGTCTGTGATCGGCTACAATCTTCATCTCTGCAACCTTTCATGCCATGATCTACTGTAAACATAATGCCATAGATCTAAATGTAATGTAGCTCTTTTCACAATTAGTTAACCTTGAGAGCTGTAATAGTAAAATACTAAAAGTTTTCAGAGAGTAATACTTGGCTATTTCAAATGAAGAGATATTAGCCAATCACAGCAGTGGGCCTTACACTGATTTGAAATAAGAGGAAAAATACCTTTTATTTCTAAATTATGACAATTTGGGATCATTATCATTATAAGTGACCCCCAGAAAACATCATAAAACAATAAAAACAACACAGTTCATGACCCCTTTAAATACAAAAACTAATTTAGACAAGCTGAAGTTAAATGGAATGAAAATGTTTTTTTTGCATAACATCTTTTTCTCATTAATAATAATAATAATAATTAACATTTTTCTCATTAATAATAATAATAATAATAATAAAGATGCCTGTGAAAGATAGAGATACACTGGGCCCAAAGCCACAAGTCTTAAGAAGTTATGTTTGAGGATGACATACCAAAAAAATGAGGTTCAGTTTTAGTAAATCGAGGGAACGAATTAATATATTGTGCACACGATTTAGCCTACTATTTTTTTTCCCTGCATGTCATGATCATTAATTTTTTGATTTAATATAGAAATCGGAAAATGAAAAAATGCCATCTTTTTTTTTTTTTTTTTTTTTTCAAACAAAACGAAAAACAAGAATTTGGCTTGATTTTTGTTTTTCGTTCAGGGGTAGAAAATGAATAACGACTTAAATATTTGATCTCTAGCTACATGTGGGCAGGAACGAAACAACCCTTTCTGCTGATTGGTCAACCAAACCTATGCATGTTTATCTCAGAAATATTATTATTATTATATAATAATATTATTATTATAGCACTTTATTTTGATAGTCCATCTGTTGACACTCTACTAGTTATCAGTACTCATATAGTAGCATGTCAACAGTGCATCAGTTGACATTCAACAACATTGTTTCAACAGACAAGTAACATACATTCAGCTAACTGCCTGTAGATTATAAGGCACATTTTAATTTCTAATCTATAGATTTTACAAAAAGTGCATGCTGACTGTCAGTATTTATTTCGCAACAGGTTGTTAACTAACAGTCAGCTGACTTTCTGTAGATTGTGTTACCATCCTCTAAGTTGTCTACCAACTACTCAAAATCAATCTGTCAGTTGAAAGTCTACAGTCATGTCAACATATGATCAAGAGTGTAATGATTTGTACAGTTATTAATCAATTTATGGGTGGAATATGAATATAATAATTCATAAAGCTTTATGGCAACCATATATGGTGAATTAATTACAACGAATTGTAATCAATTATATATATGATTAGTTTTGGTTTAATAATTATTTAGAGAAACTGTTCGTTTGTCCGGCAAACTATAGCTCCTCAGAATGTTATTAAAGGAAGGTCTGTTCTCTGGCCATGAGAAAGACTTCCTATTCTAGCATCCAAACGTAAAGCAAGGATATAGGATCGAAACGTTAAAGTGACCTGGTCTTTGTGGAATGAGCAAGAGAACAAAGAGCATGGATAGAATGTATTTAATATATAAATAATAATAATATATACAAAAGGGAACGTAGAGACAGGAAAGGAAGAATGGTCAAAGAATGGCAACTTACGGCAGTTAACCCTTTGAGAGAGAGATCCAGCACAGAAATCAGTTTAAACAAATTTCAGAGAGATTTATACTTGCATATGGTTCAAGTCGGTGTGCAGCAGAGTTTCAATGCACTTGGCTTGGTTGGTCCTTTCCGAGAGGGTTTCTCCGGCGGGGTTTTCAAACGAGGTTTAACTGACGCTTAAGATAACAGAGAAGAAAGAAGAGAGAGAGAGTCCAAGGAGATGGTTGTCCCGGAAGGAGAGCGCGTGATGACAGCGCTGTCGCCTGAGGCAGTTCAGGGGCAGTCGAGAGACAATCGGGAGACAAAGGAGAAGGTGTGTGTCGTTGTTTTTATGGAAACCCAAGCTAACACACCTCCTGAATTGTAGTGGCCAATAGATGTGCAGCACTATTTGGCGGGCAAAGTTCCTTTGTTTGGTCTCCTAGCTGAATTTGCATACTTAATGACTATCAGATCGGATTTCGAGATGGAGTACTTTCTTCACAATATCATTAAACACATAGAAAAATGCATTTGTCAGCTATGTGACATACCTCAGTGAATAGCTCGAGTCCGGAGCTTTACGGAGAGATCAAACTCGATAGATCAGAAAGGCATATAAAAGAAGTTATGGTTTACAGACAAAATTCCATCATTAAAACTAAAACTAACTCAACTACAGTTATTTAAACTAAACATTAGGAAACATGCACATACTCGAGATACATGATGGGTACATGGATGTGACTTGGCATAGTTATATTTTACATATACAGTCAATAATGTATGTTTGTGTGTTTTTGTGTGTGCCTGTGTGTGTGTGGTGGGTGTTGGAATGTGGATCTGGCCCGTAGTCCACATGAGGGGCCCCTTTGATGTCCTAAAAGCAAGGAAATTGGGCCTCCTGTTTTACCTCGGAGGGTAACAAAGGTGTCAAGTGGGCTCATCTTTTGCAGACCGGTCGGAGCCGAGATGAGATTTTACAACCCAGTCCAGCATGCTAAAAGCGTTCTGAACATTCCAAAGTTTATTGATTATCCTGATACGTGTGCATATGCTACAAGAGCATATTATATCATCCTTACTTAAGGGTCTCAAATGCATCAAATTGATAATTATTTAACCATTTCATTTTTATCAAGATCACTAGTTTATTATCTGTTGATAGTCAACTAAACATTGGTTGTGCATCTGTTGCTTGTCAACTAGTCTAAAGTTTACATTCAGAAGATCATTAGTAGACATTCTTAACTAAGCATTTGTTGATATATCTTAGGACTATCCAATTAAAGTGAAAAACAGCTGATAACAGTTGAAAGTCTATAAGCTATCAACAGAAAACATACAGCCATCCATTAATTATATGCAAGATATTTACTGTTTAAAATGAGAAGTTAATACCAGACTATGAACTACAATAGAACCAACACTACAGACAGGATATTAGAGAAAGTTGTTTATTAACAATATATTTATACAAACCCATTGTTCACTAGGGCATCAGATCTGAACAGTCTAATTATGTTGTATCAAACTTTACTTGAATTAACATTACATAAAACAAAAACAAAACAACAAAATAAAATAAACATGCTGCACTGGCAGCTGTTACATGTCGTGTTCCTGTGACCTAGTTTCCCGTTCTGTTTGTCTTGTTAATTATCCAGTCACCTTGTTTAGCTCCCTTTGTTAGTCACCTGTATATATACCCTGTGTTCTCCTTCACTCCTTGTCCATTCTCGTTGTTGTCTACACATGTGTATGCTGTCATCTCCCTGTTTGGAATCTCCTGTGTCCCATTAAAGTGTCAATCATCATCTTCGTCTGCATCGTGCTTGCTACTACAGCTACACGTAACAGAAGAACGGACTGAAACAGTTTTTTTTTTTTTTGCGGCGTTTTTCCTTCAGTTTTTATTTGTGTTTTCCCCTCATGGATCTACCCGCAGTCCAACTCCTTTGCCTGAAGCAGGAAGACCGCTCGCTGGAACAACACACTAGTGACTTTCTCCAGCTTGCGTGCCTAACTCACTTCCCGGACCGCTCGCTCTGTGTTTTCTATCACACCGGCCTGAGCAAGCGGTCCAAGGCACGCATTCCAGCGGGCGGTCCAAACGGAGGATTTCGCCGCATACGTGGAGTGGGTGCTGGTAAACAACAACTCTCCGTTTACCATCGGCCCCGTGGAAGATGACTTCGCCACCAGCCCCACTCCACTGCCAGAAGCCAGTCAGCCACCATCGACGAACGTCACAACGGAGATGTTTCACGTGCCCACCGCAGACCGAGGAGGCCAGCCTGCCACGATGGATGAGCCTGGACCGAGGAAAGGATCGGACAGTACCATCGCCCCGGAGCCAACCTCACAGCAAGGTTCTGACCAGGTGCGCGAGCCGGTAACATCATCTGACTTCGTGGGAGTGCTTGTGGAGCTCGAGGGCTGGGAGGAAAGCTCCGCCCACAACACCACTACGATGGAAACAATGACTGACACTGGCAAATATGCTGAGGAACTGAAAAAAGTTTTTATGGATGATTTAATCGATTTTTTTCGGAGAGGTGACTTCCCATTCCCCTGATTCTCCTGTTTTTAATGAATCTCCTGAGCCTCCAGAGGACCAATCTCCAGTATTCTCCAGTTCTCCGTCTCCTGAGTTCCCTGTCTGCCCACCCAGCCTCCCTCTCCCGCCTCCTCCATCACCCAGTCTCACAGCCAGTTCCTCAGCCCCACCATCATTTCTGCCCTTCAGCCGCTTGACATCTCCCACATGCCAGGTGGGGATGTCAAGCATCTTCAGGCCCTCCACTCCATCCATTCAAGAAGATCCCCTGCCTCCACTTCCAGCCTCCACGGCCCCTGCTCCACCTCGGCCTGTCGACACTTCGGTGTCACCCTGGCTCCTCCCTCCCTCGGCTCCACCGGACACCATCGGCCATACGGCTTCTCCGGGCTCCCTCGTCTTTCCGGCTCCGCCTTGGTCAGTCGTCCACCTGCCTGCACCTATGGCTCCGTCTGGCTCCTCCTTCCCTCCAGCTCCGCCTACATCCTCGGTCCCACCAGCTCAGCCTCTGCCCTCTGGATGTCTGCCTCCTTCTCGGACGCTCGTCACCATGGCTCCTCCTCGGTCTCCAGGACCATCGGCTGCGCGTGGGCTCGTCGGCTCTTCAGTTCCATCTGGGTCTCCAGCTGAATCTCCGTTGGTCGTCTCCAGGGTGTCGTCTGCCCTCAAGCTGACTCCACCATGGCTCCTCCTACCTGCGACTCTACCCTGGGGCCTCGTCCTGGCTGGCTTCTGGGGTAACATCTGGCTCCTCCTGCTCCTGGCTTCCCCCTGGCTCCTCCCACCCTCCACTCCCCCTTGGACTGTCTTTGTTGTTTTCTATGGACTCTTTTCTTTTGTTTTGTTTGTACTCTGCCCTCCTCCAGAACCCCCTCCCTCCTCTGGACTCTTACGGCGCGAGGACGTGCCTATCCGGGAGGGGGCGAAATGTTACATGTCGTGTTCCTGTGACCTAGTTTCCCGTTCTGTTTATTAGTTCATTTGATCCACCTGTGTCTTGTTAATTATCCAGTCACCTTGTTTAGCTCCCTTTGTTAGTCACCTGTATATATATACCCTGTGTTCTCCTTCACTCCTTGTCCGTTCTCGTTGTTGTCTACACGTGTGTATGCTGTCATCTCCCTGTTTGGAATCTCCTGTGTCCCATTTAAGTATTGTCAATCATCATCTTCGTCTGCATTGTGCTTGCTACTACAGCTACACGTAACAGCAGCACTACAAATAATCAAACAAGTCTCTACCATGTCATTGAAGCAACTTGAACTGTAAATTATGAAAAACAAAACGTATCTACTTAATCTACTCAAACTTAGCTAACATCCTGTTTCCTACATTCAGTCTTTCTTTGCAGAAAAGGGGATGAGCTGTTTGTTATTTTTTAATATTTTTCAGTCATCAGTGCTAGTATCAGTGCTGGAGTCCAGCATCATGGCCTGTGGCTCCTCATCTCCAGTGGCCATTATCTCCATGTTCCCATCTGTCAAATGATAAAACAAACACAAATAATGTTTAGAGCATAACTTCACCCTCAGCTCTGCACTTTTATCCACTGCATAGCTTTATAGAATGTTTATTTTTGTTAATTATTAATGTGGTGAAGATTACATTGTGTCTAAAGAGACATTGCATTCCAAAGCGTCCTCTTGCATACTACAAAAAAAAGTATGAACAGTGTTAGAAAATAATCAAAATGATTATTTTCTTGACCATGTAAAAGTATATTACTAGTTATGAGTAATTACATGATAATACTTTTTCCATCCAAACTTGCCACAATATGTGAAGAAAAAGTATTACGATTGACAGCTTTGGGGAAAGTGATGTCCACCCTCACTACTTATATCTATCCTAAACTACGATGCACATATTGATGTCAGCTCTTTCTGGTTCTACAATATGTAACACATTTCATCAAGTGCATTGCATTTAGATTACATTACCTTGCGTTTATGGCAGAACTAGCTCTCATCAATGTGAACTATGACATTAACTCCACCAACTTTTTGCCTCTTTTTCTTTCTGTGCTTTTTCAGGCTTTTTACACAAATTCTTCTGAGTTTCTTTGACATCATAGAAAGTGTTGCTGTGCTTTTTGCAATGCCATCTTGAGTTGAAGCATGTCTACTTGCCGTAGATGTAAACCATGTGCGAATCTACAAAGGATCAACATTAACAAAAATGATGACCATTAAATAAGAACAGTATATTTTCACATAAAGAAATCATAATAGCAAAGCATATTAATAATAAACAAAGCATAATTTGTACATTTTATTTTGGACACTAGTTTTTTGACCCTTGACATTACTGCTGAAATTCAACCATAGCAAACTAAAAAGTACAGTATAGTACAGTAACTAGAATTGATGCTCATTGCAACACAGTGCCACATCAAAGTCACCATCATAATCTTCTGTGAGAAGCCAAAATGTTTGAAAAAGAAATTGACATACTTAAAATTATGGTCAAAATATATTTATATGTTTATTATAACAAGCAAAATATCAAAACATGGTCACATATTACAGGACATGCTTTTGCAATAGAATATGCTACGCTATTGACCACAATATATTTTTTAATCCATGCCAACATAAACTATGATAACGTGTGCTGTAGTGCAATTGTGTTCTATTCAAGCACTACACACAGTGTAAAATGCAAAATATTGTACTTATGTAATAAACTTGCATTGCTTACCTATGTATGTACTTCATCCATGTGAATATACTGCAATGTGATTGTGAGAAGAGTGACTTTAACCTAACACTTCTTTTCAACCATCCACATATTTTAAGTCGACACTCCCTGGGATTTTTTAAAGCATGAAATTGTATGATAAACACAGAAATGTTTTAACATGTTTTTTTCACACACACACACACACACACACACACACACACACACGCACACACACACACACACACACACATTGTTGTGACAGGCAGCCCAGAGAGAAACTATAAGAACCGAATTACATCGAATTAAATACCACATATTTTATACACTTTAATGCAAAATAGCAATGGTAATGATAGTAAAATACCAACATATATACTTAATGTTGGGCTTCTAATTATAAACAAACACGAAATACACAGACACTCTTATTTTGAAATATCTGTTTTTACTACTTCCAGCCGCCGAAAATGAAAGGCTTGTTCGACTTGATGCAGCGCCGCAAAGACCGATCGGCGGCTGACTTGAAGCAGTGCATGCCGGTAAGAAATTTTGTCCGACTTAAGACAGCGCTGACGTCATGTGACTGTGACGTATGGGTTTAAAGTACCGCGAGAGCGATTCGAGATCAGCCGCCTGAGTTAGCCAGCGCAGTTTCTCTTTTTTTTTTTTTTTTTTTTTTTTATTAATTCAATGCCACAAGAACAAGAGGTATTACATATTCACATGTTCATATCATATTAACAGTAGCTGCCAGGGAAGAAAAAGAAAAAAAAAAGAAAAGGAAATATTACATAAATTTCAGTGCTTTCAGAGCATTACATGTTTTCAGTGCTTTTTTTGTTTTTGGTTTGTTCCAAAAGATTTACATATAATTTGAAGTCATTTATAAAATGTGAAAAATTTGGTTTACATTGAGCCCACTTCTTCTTATGTATATGGTATTTTCCTAATAAAATAAACAAATGTATGATATGTAATTCTTTACACTTCAAGTTTTCATTTTCTGTATAAAAAAGTACATCAAATACACAAATTTCTATCATACAATCAAGTTTTCTATTAATATAGAATTCTAAATCTTTCCAAAATATTGTATAAATACAATGAAAAACAATGCAAATTTTCTTTTTCTTGTCCACAAAATTCACAGGTTAATATTGAGCTTAATCTTTCCAAAACATGCTTAGCAGGATAAATTCTATTAAGTATTTTATAAGACACTTCCCTAATTTTGTTATTGATACAGAACTTATTTGAAAGTTTCCATGCTTTAACCCAAGAGATATTACCAAATAAAGAAGACCAGAAAAATCTTGCAGCAGGAAATGATACAGAACAAAGAGCATTTCTTATAACCTTGTTGCTACACTGTTGTTTTAGAACATCAACATTATCAATGAAAATATTCTGACAAGGATTATCCATGTTGATTTCCACTGAACTAGAATTCTTTAAAAGTAATGTCACGCTCTTTGGGATCGCATCAAGAACAATAGCAAACTCTCTTGGTTTAACTGGAAATTTAAATTTTTGGAGAAATTCAGTATATGACAACAATACCCATGGGAATAAGCACTGTCTTACTAACATAATACCTTCATTGAACCAAGTATGATAGAATAATGATTTGTTTTTGAATAGTATATCTTTGTTATTCCATATGAAATAATTTTGGGCTGAGAAATTGTGCTTGTAAGCTAATTTCCATGCTAACAATGCTTGTCTGTGAAAACCAGCCAATTTAACAGGAATTTTGTCAACAGAAAAATTACATTTCAACAAAAAGTCTATGCCTCCAAGAGTATAAAATATATAATTAGGAAATATGTTCCAAGGATTTTCTCTATTCTTCATAAACTCTATCAACCATTTAATTTTGAAAGTGTCATTAAGTGTATTATAATCTAAGACCTCAAGTCCCCCTTGCTCTTTAGGATTACAAATTATTTCTTTTTTCAAATAATGTGTTTTTTTTTTTCTCCAAATAAAGTCATAAAGTATCTTATCTAAATCTTTAATAATCTTAAGAGGCACATCCAGTGATAAAGACATATACACAGATCTAGATATACCTTCCACCTTTGACAATAATACCCTCCCAAATATTGATATATCCCTCATTAACCACAAATTAAATTTCTCCCTTGTTTTCTTAATAATTGGTTCAAAATTTAACTGACTTCTTTGTTTTTCATTTTTACAAATTACTACTATGTTAATTGGTGTTTAACTGGGATGTTCTCTATTTCTGTAGAGGAGCAATCTTTAAGGGGAAACAATACATATTTATCACAATTCATTTTAAGGCCTGAAACAGCAGTGAATGCCTCAATACATCTAATTATTTTTGGTATCTCAAATTTGTTTTTCAAAAAAACTGCAGTGTCATCAGCAAACTGGCTAAGCTTAAATTCCACACCTAAAGCTGTGATACCATTATATTAATTTCTTTTTACATGCATTGCCAAAACCTGAGTGACTAACAGAAATAAGAAAGGAGAGAGGGGGCATCCTTGCCTAATGCCACAATGAATATCAAACCTTTGTGAAGTACCATGAGCGAGTTTGACAGAACTATTACATCCACTATACAATGTTTTAACTGCTTTCAAAAACATATCACCAAAACCAAAAAATTTGATTACTTTGAAAATAAAAACTATGGTTCACTGTATCAAATGCTTTATAAAAATCAATAAATAAAATAAAACTGTCATCCTCAATAAAGTGATTGTAATCAATCATATCTAAGACTAGTCTAATATTATTCCTGATATGACGACCTTGAATAAAACCAGATTGTTCTATATCAATTATTTGATCTAATCCTTGTTTTAATCTTCTAGCAAAAATCATTGCAAACAACTTACTGTCATTATTGAGCAAACTAATGGGCCTCCAATTTTCAATATATAACTTGTCCTTATTAGGTTTGGGAATCAGTGTTATAACTCCTTGTTTTAATGAAACAGGCAATTCATCATTTTGTATAGCTTCTATGAATACTAATAACAGAAAAGGTGAAAGTTCCTCAGAAAATGTCTTATAAAATTCTCCTGTTAGCCCGTCATTGCCTGGAGATTTGTTATTTTTAAGCAAGTTTATGCACTCTCTCAACTCTTCAATGTCAATTTCTTTATCACACACATTCTGAAAGTTTTGATCTATTTTTATTGTATCGCTCGCCAAACTATTTAAAAAAACATCAATGTTTGAAGTAGCTGATGTAGAAGAATACAAATTACTAAAAAACTGAGCCACATATTTTGAAATAACTGAGGGATTATCTACTAATTTGTTGTAAATCATTAATTTTGAGATTGAGGCAAAGTCACTGTTTCTTTTTTCGAGGCCAAAAAAATATTTTGTATTTTTTTCCCCTTTTTCTAACCATTTAAGTCTGGATCTACTGAATGCTCCTCTAGCTTTATTCTCATAAATATTATCTAATTCAATCTGTAATAAGTCTAATTTTTGTAATTCACAATCAGTCAAATCTTCCTTTTTCTTTTTACACAATTTAAAAATTTCCTCTACAATTGAATTCTCTTTCATTTTTTTTATTTTTTGCTTCCAATTTCCCTTGGTTAATAAATGCCATTCTAATATCAAATTTCATTAATTCCCAATACTTTCCATAGGAATTTTCTAAACTCGCAATTGTTGTATATTTTTCAATAATTTGTTTAATTTTTATCTTTAAATATTCATTTTCAAGCAATTTATTATTTAATTTCCAATAACTGCTTTTTTTGACTGATTTATCTTGCTCCATATTTACTCTTATGAATATTCCTTTATGATCTGTCATTATGCAAGGTTCTATCAGCACAGAAGCCACATTTTTAGTTAAATTATTAGACACTAACCAATAGTCAATACGGGAATGAAGAGATGAGTCCTTGTTACTCCACGTATATTCCTCCCTGTCTGGATTCTTATATCTCCACACATGGATAAGGCCCAATCTTAAACATATATTATCCAATTCACTTGAAGAACCAGGCCTATTTTTAGGAGGCCATCTATCAATGGTTTCATTAAACACAGTATTGAAATCTCCTCCCCAAATAATTTTGGCTAAAGGATATAAGAAAATGAAATGTTGAATTCTAGACTCAATATGTGAAAAAAGTATTTCGTTATTCGCTTTGTTATTGGTGGCATAACAATTGACTAATACAAATTGTTCATTATCCTTATTTAACATGAGCAATATCCATCTACCAAAATCATCTTTTTCGTAATTTAGTATTTGTCCTGTAAATTTATCTTATAAAATAGCGACCCCCGCTGATCGATTACTGCCAAATGACAACCAAATTTTTTTTCCCCACTGATTTTTCCAAAACACTGTATCTGAAGAACATGCATGCGTTTCCTGAATTAAACAAAAAAAATCTACACATTTCCTCTTGCAAAACAAAAAGAAAGCTTTTCTCTTTAGGATATCACATATACCTCTGGCATTGATAGAAAATAAAGAAAGAGACATTAGTCCAAAGGATTACTAAAAGGACCACAAGAGTAAGAATAAAACCCGAAACTTTAAACTTTAACATAATGGGATTCTCACATATGACTGCCAAGAATTTTAACAGCTGCAAACATTCAAATAAAACTTAAAGTACATCCAGTTATAATACCAATCGAATTTTGAACTCAAAAGCAACCACTTTTTTATTAACAAAGGAGATCAACTTTAACATTGAAAATACCGCCAACTGCAACAAGACGACCAAGTCTATGTAGTACTGTTGCCTTCTTCAGGACGAATCTCTTTACCGTCAACGAAAGCCCTCGCTCCGCTGAAGTATGCATTCTTGCCTTCCTTTCTTGCTCTCTCTACAGCCGGCCAGAGACGATTCCGTGCTTCTATGTCGAAAGCAGACAAGTCCTCCTTAAACCGCAGCCCCTTGCTGGTTAGATACTCGTTATTTTTTGAGTTTTTCCAGTTGAAATCTCTCGCTGTTTGAGAAATAAATCTCAGGATCACCGGCCTTGGTTTCACTTTTCTACCATCGGATGTTTTGAGTCTGCCAAGTCGGTGTGCTACATCCAGAGCATCGATTACTGTACGTTTATCCGTGTCCGAGGCCACCGCTTTGCATACTTCCATGACTCTCATTTTAACATTCAGTAGATTGCTCCAACAGTCCATATAAACGCAGGCACCATCTACGGCTGTAATATTCCTGGTCGTGAATTTTCGTGTTCATTTCATTGACCTTTTTTTTCTAGGACAGCATTCACATTTTTCAGCTTTTCATTTTCTTTCTGCAGAACCATTACATCAACATGAACTGAGGTAAGAGATTTGCCCAAGGCCTCAATGTTGGAAGAATTCTCCTTAACCATTCTTTCAATCTGGTCGGATCTCTCATTAATCTTTTCAGAGAGAATTCGGATGATATTCTCCTGCACGTCACTCAAAGACAGTTCACTTTGTTTGGAAGATGAAACGACAACACTTTTTTGCCTTTTGGGAGGTTGATTTTTGCTTGGCTCCTCCGTTTTTTACTTTACAGGCATACGAGTGAGTATCATTAAAGTTTCTCTTCTCTTTCGTAGTGTCAATCTCCATCTCTGCGCCAAGATCCTCATCCATGTTTTGAACTGCAGCGAAACGGTTGATTTTGTGATTTATAATCCTTTTCGATGCTCCAATGTCAATATTTAATTAAATTCAACAGTCAATAGCAACCTTTAGATAATAGTTAGCAACTTTATAAAAATTTATATAATCATTTGTGAGAAAAACCCGATTTGTTTCTCAGCTTAGAGAATCACGACCATCCATGGCGCCATCTTGGAGCTCCCCCCTAGCGTTTCTTAGTTTCTCAAGAAGGGAGCTGCACGAGCGCTGATGATGACACAGCTGTTTCATGATTGGCCGGATTCACCGCATGACAACGATTACGTGTGTTTCGTGTTTATTGTCACGCCTTCAGCTCCACTAATGCTCAAAAATCTATGTTTTTATAACAGTTAAAGCTCTTTTCATGTAGTCGCGATGTTGTATTGTGTCATGTTTATCAAAATAAAATGGATAAAAAACAAAGACCCCACTACATTGTTATTTAAATAACATGCTTATGTTGAATTTTATTCTTGTAAAAACAGACGCTGTAAGCAGTACATAAAGTTTTGAATGAAAAGGTCTCTGAAACATCAGTGTATTAGTCAAATATTGCATTTATTTTCACTTCAGCTGTGATAAAGTATGCAAACCGATGCAAACACAGCGCGAGTGTCACTACGGGAAGCAGAAAGTGTCTGACTTCATGTCTCTGTTTTCAGCTCCTCCCCGCCTGCACGCAGCTAATCTCGCCGATCGGTTACATCCAGAAATTAAAAACTCGCGCACTTTCATTTCATTGGCTAAATATGTTATCAGATACACCTACCACGGTTGAGTGTTGGCAGAGCTGTCACGTGATCGAGCACTTCAACAATCGGATTGGCTAAGGCCCTGTCCCAAATGGCGCACTTCATGTGGACTTTCGGTCTCGTGGACTTAAATTGCGCGTGCTCGCCGAGTCTACGAGTCCGTAGGCCGTCCCATTCAGCATTTTAACGCTCTGAAGTGTGCTCAGCAGCCTCCTTTGTACCCTTGAAGCGGTCTTCAGCGAAGCCCGCATAGATGCAGGCTCCACACACTTTAACTACCCAGGAATCCTTGCGAAATGCCAATCAGACAACGGATGGGAGGAGATTGATGACATGGATGAGAAGAAAGTGTGTAGGTATTATTACGGTTTTTATGACCTAGGTGTACATTTTACCAGTTGTTACCTACAGTTTATACAGACATTATGGTCATCGACCAGTGGTTGATATCTCAAACATAATAATAGCACGTTTAATAATACGATCGCATTATGATTCATTAAATAAATAGAACCGAATTTCAGGGCTTTACTGAGTCATATGTAAACCTAGTATTTATATTTAAACCTGTAAAATCATCTGAAACTCACGCACATGTTTATTATGTGTTAAAATTGTAATCTTAGTTCAAATGGAACATTATGTATTATTACAACTGTATACATTATTTAAATAAGCATGTATATATTAAGCAAAAGCAGGCTGTGTAGTTGACATGGAGATATGTTGCAAAACAAAAGAAACCTGTTCTCAATGCTAAATATAATATTTGTATAAGATATTTGTGATATTTATCTAATAAAGGGATGAGATGATCTTTCAGTTTATTCGGCACTGTATGGAGAGGTAAAATGGTAAAAACAACAACAACAATAGGCAGCATATTCCCTGAACCTGCAGCTCCTGTCAAAAAACAACCAGACCGTTATTTCCGGCGTGACGATCGATTCTGTCCCAAAAAAATACCTCTCAATGTGCCCTCGTGGACTCGCGCCAAGGGCCCTATAGGTCTGCACTACATGACGTCACCAAAGTGTGGACTCTGAGGAAGTCCACAAGTCCGGAGTGTGCCATTTGGGACAGGGCCTTCGCACTCCCTGAAAATTTGGTTGTCCAGATGGTAAGAGTTAACTCCATTGAGAAACATTGTTCTTATTTCTTTTTGAAATTGGTTGTTTTTACTTGCATGTAAACCAAAACCGTTATCAATTTTCTTTTCAGCATCAACATAACATGTTTGATCCAGAGCATTCAGTAAACCGCCCCCCATCTGGCAATGGGAGCAGTGCGCTGGGTACCATGCATTTTACCCAGGCAAAGGCACGGAGGGGAAATACTGAGGGCGAAGGAGAAGATTCCACAAACAAAAGTGGTAAGTTGTGTTTATAAATGTAAAAGTAGTTTACATGAGGCTGATAATTCGCGTGATGCAATAATATATACAAAGTCAATTAAAAGACGCAAATGAACACAAATTCGCGCCAGATGATGCGTCACGGGAGTACGCGTCCGACAGAATTGAAAGTGATTCAATTCACTGATTAATGTATTCCTTATTTTTTCTCTAATTTGTTGGCCTAAACATGCTAGACAGAAGGTATAACGTTAGCTGTTGACTTTTGACTCTGTGCTTGAGGGTCGATTCCTCGACTCTGAATAGCCCCAGAGTCGGGGTCGACTCCAGCACAGGAATCGACTCTCGGTGTCGACTCTGCTGCTGTGTCCGGGAATCACTCACTTGTTTACTGATTCTCGAATCCATAGCCTACATAATGCATGGCAGTTAAGTGCATAATGTCTATGGTTAAGTGCACTAATCAAGGAGTGAACGAAATGAAGTGAGGAATTCAGACACTGACGAATCACATCAGAGAGCTATCGCAGAAACTTTTGTCACATACATATAGCCTAACTTACTTTAGAAATAGATAAGAGTCATAGTGAGTTTAGTTTGTAATTATACATACCTCCGTGTCAGCTTTAGTATTGATAGTAGCTTATATTATTGCAATAAATATAGATTTGATTTTCCATAGTTAACCGTGTTCATTAAACTAACCATAAATAAAAATAATAAAAAACTCACATCAACAATAAACACATTAATAAGTGTACATTGTGTGCATTTTTATGTATTGTATTAATTTTAGTATCTTAACTCTCGTGTCCAAGCACTTTTAAGACAATGATCATGTGCATTTAGCACCATCCCCCGTCCATTATAATGAGATGAATTTATTAAAGAATCCCTGCTTTCTTGTTTATTTAATTCTGACATAACATTCGACCACAGATGTTTTTTGTGACTTTTCTCTTGGTAAAATTAGGTATCGGCAATTAGCAACATTGATCTACTCATCAAGTCATCTCTAAATTTGACTAATTTGGACAGTCTCGCTAAACGTGTGTTGTTTTAATGAGGGGATTTTAAGGCTTTGCGTCGGGGAAAAATAAATTTAGTGTGTAAGGACTGCCATCTTGGCTTATTTATGACCCTGTTTTTATGTACAGACTCGAGGAGTCGATTCCATCAACTCCTACAGTGAGAGTCGGGAGTCGGAGTCGACTCCAAAAAACCTGGAATCGAACACCCCTACTTCTGATGTATTACAAATTTTGCTGCTAATATGGATAGTCTCAAGCCTGTTAAACAACATATTCTCTGGAAGAAGAAGGCTGAGATGCTCCAGTCTCGGGTGGATGAGCTGGAGGAGGAAAATGGCTTACTCAAGAAGCAACTTGAAGAGAAGTCTGCACAAGAACAAGGTATGTATAAAAAATAAACACGTTTATGTGAAAACAATTAAATTTAAAACCTACATGGTGCTGATTTTTGTCCATAATGTTTAATTGAAACAAAAAAGGCTTGCCTTCAATATTATAATAGTTATAGTAAAGTTCTACACAATGCAGCTTGAAAATAGAACACTACTGTATTTTTTTCTTTTTGTATATATCAAACCTAAGAGACTTTGTACACATTATTTGTAATTCTGCAATGTCTCTTTAGACACAATGTAATCTCCACCACATTAATAATCAACAATAATAAACATTCTATAATGTTATGCAGTGGGTATAAGTGCAGAGCTGAGGGTGTTTAGTGTTGGGTATCGTTGAATATCAGCCTGCTACATAAAAACTGGACTCATTTAAGAGCTGTTTGTGTGCAAAATAGAGCTGTATAATTCTGGATAAATTGAGACTTTTTTTAATGAAGGTTGTAGTTCTCTCACAATTCTGAAGAAAAATATTAGACAACTAAACAAAATCTCATGGAATTTATAAATGGAATGATTCAATGACTCACTCAAGATTTACTTGTTTTATTATTGGATGAATCAGTGTTTTTGAATGAATCTCTTGAACGAATGATTCAAAGACAAATACATTTTTAACAGCCACTTTCATCACCTAAAAAAAAAATAAAATTAAAAATTTTGCACACCCAGGAATGGATGGTGGAATTGAACTTGAATTTTACAACAACTACCTGATTCCTGACCTTAAGTATCTGATTCTGGAATTGGACTTGATATTTGATTCCCAGTTCTAGAGAAGTTACGGTCTAAACATTTTGTGTTGTTTTTTTATCATTTGACAGATGGGAACATAGAGATAATGGCCACTGGAGATGAGGAGCCACAGGCCATGATGCTGGACTCCAGCACTGATACTAGCACTGATTCAAGCTCTGATGACTCCAGCTCTCTACCCTGACTCTTCGGTTGAGGAAAAGAAGAAAAAGAAGTATAAAAAGAAGAATGGCAAGAAGAGAAGTAAAAAAAGAAAGAAGGAAAACAAAAAGATGAAGAGGTCAGGCGGAAAAGGAGAGCGAGGTATGGTAGGCTCTTAAGACATGCTGTACTTATTTAGGTATTAGCCTAGGTGTTTAGGTTATCATTTGTATCTTACCTGATAGCACACGTAAAGCAAGAGATCATTAACAGACATCTTACAGACTTACATGTGCTATCTGGGTTAGTGGCTTTTTAACTGGATTTGAGGCATTGTGCACACTATCCCGCAACATCACTCTTATCATCTCTCTTTTGAATGACATGAAATCAATGATGATCTGTATTTTAACTTTTTTTTTTCTTACATATGTTTTGAATGAAGTAAATAAAGACACTATGTATGCACTTACTTATTATGGCTGGATGAGGTGAACCTGTAATTAATCATTAAAAATAAAGAATATGCTGGCTAGTTTTTACCTCATTTTTTAAACCAATAATAAGCAAATAGTCTTGCCTTAATTAGCAGACTGTATAAAATAGAACGGATGTTCTAAATCAAAGACACACGACACCTTAATCTAAGTTGTAACTTTCCTTTTGAAGAGAACAATTTTGGGAAACACTGTGGCTCACCCTGCAACTAAGACACCACACAAGACACAACATATAACTCATTGGTGATTTATTCAAATTGTTTTCTGTTCAGTTGCCTCAATTTCAGATGTGGTGAAAAGATATCTGCATGTCTTCAAACTTGTGCAAAAAGGCTTCAGGATGAACGCAGCCTTCAAGAAAGCTTACGTTTCAAGAAATGCTGTGAAAGACACGGCAGCAATTGCAGAGATTTACATAGCAGACAAAAGTGTGCTAGACCAGTTCAAGGGTAAATACACACTTTTGAAACTAGCACAACTTTGTCCAAAAAAAAAAAAAAAAAAATTAGCTGGTGAACTGGCAGAAAAGATCATTGAAATGAAAAATAACAAACAGCTCATCCCCTTTTTCTGCAAAGAAAGACTGAATATAGGAAACAGGATGTTAACTAAGTTTGAGTAGATTAAGTAGATACGTTTTGTTTTTCATAATTTACAGTTCAAGTTGCTTTGCCCCTTCAATGACATGGTAGAGACTTGTTTGATTATTTGTAGTGCTGCCAGTGCAGCATGTTTATTTTATTTTGTTGTTTTGTTTTTGTTTTATATAATGTTAATTCAAGTAAAGTTTGATACAACATAATTAGACTGTTCAGATCTGATGCCCTAGTGAACAATGGGTTTGTATAAATATATTGTTAATAAACAACTTTCTCTAATATCCTGTCTGTAGTGTTGGTTCTATTGTAGTTCATAGTCTGGTATTAACTTCTCATTTTAAACAGTAAATATCTTGCATATAATTAATGGATGGCTGTATGTTTTCTGTTGATAGCTTATAGACTTTCAACTGTTATCAACTGTTTTTCACTTTAATTGGATAGTAGTCCTAAGATATATCAACAAATGCTTAGTTAAGAATGTCTACTAATGATCTTCTGAATGTAAACTTTAGACTAGTTGACAACCAACAGATGCACAACCAATGTTTAGTTGACTATCAACAGATAATAAACTAGTGATCTTGATAAAATGAAATGGTTAAATAATTATTAATTTGATGCATTTGAGACCCTTAAGTAAGGATGATATAATGCTCTTGAACATATGTTGACATGACTGTAGACTTTCAACTGACAGATTGATTTTGAGTAGTTGGTAGACAACTTAGAGGATGGTAACACAATGTACAGAAAGTCAGCTGACTGTTAGTTAACAACCTGTTGTGAAATAAATACTGACAGTCAGCATGCACTTTTTGTAAAATCTATAGATTAGAAATTAAAATGTGCCTTATAATCTACAGGCAGTTAGCTGAATGTATGTTACTTGTCTGTTGAAACAATGTTTTGAATGTCAACTGATGCACTGTTGACATGCTACTATATGAGTACTGATAACTAGTAGAGTGTCAACAGATGGACTATCAAAATAAAGTGTTACTTTATAGCCTACTAGTTTATCTAGTATAAGCAAATATAATTTATAATTTTATAATTTACTTATACTAAATCTAGTATAAGTAATAATTTACTTAGCCAACACCTTTGGCACACTGCCTGATTTATTATAGCTGACCACCTATCAAAATCTGAGTAATTTATGAAAAAAAATATGAATTTGACGTCATGATTTTAAGGTGAACTTGTTTGAGTTATATGAATAAAACCCTGAAATAACACTTTGAACAATCAACCAGAAATGAAGGGTTTTCATATTTAATGCCATAGTGTCAGAAATTAACTTTCCCATATGAAACAAATGATTTTCAGGGGCAATTTTGTTATCTTTATATAGAATATATTTAGTAATCTTATATTAAATAGGCCTATGTATGCTATCTTTAATGTTAAATTCTTAATTTTAGTCAAATAAATTAGAATAAAATGACACTAGGCTTTTACCAATTAAATCAGTAGCCTATCAACCAACTGCATGAAGTTGCTTTCAGATGTACTAACAGTAAGTAAATGTACACAGCAATTACAACTGTATAATATTAGTGTAACCAGGGCAAAAAAAAAAAAAAAAAAAAGAGCCTGTAGTCATTCCTACCCGCCATTAGAGGGCACCCTTGCGTTTAGGTAGTGCAGTTCTACAATGAACGAAAGAATATGCGCTCAGGACTAAAGAAAAATACCATAGACTGTAAAAAAAGATGGACGACGCGACGCCGCTTCCTTCCATTGTATTGAACTGAAGCCAAAATGGGCTGATGAATGGGCGCTGACACGTTACGCAATACGTCAAAAAAAAAAAAGTTGGAGCCTGGGCATGCGCAGAAGGAATCGTCAGTGGAGCCGGAGGCGGAGTCGCGGTATCAAACTTCCGCCCAGACGACTGCGTCATCATTCATGTATTTTAAATAGACTATAAAAATTATACACAATTTAAAGTCTACCTATAAATAATAGGCTATCTGTTTAGAGCAATATATTTTTTGAAACAGCAAATTCAGTAGATAATCAATATAATATCCACTAGAGAACAACTCTAAATCGTCAGAAACGGTCCTGCCATTTTAAATCAAGTTAAACTAACGTTACAGGAGATCGATTGCTGTAATTAGTAAGCTATCTTAGTTTTGTCCTGCTAATTATTATTTTATACCCATAAAAATAATAAGTAACTGCCATAACGATCACCTGCTTTTTTTCCCGACATGGTTAACATTAGGTGCGTTATCTAACTATATAACATTTATTAATTAGCTTATAACGCCCACATTTGATGTTACAGAAAAAAAGTTCAGTGATCCGTCATATCCTGTAGGTCGGTTATACAGTTTACTGCTGAACAACTCATTTTGTTGGTGTTAAATACAAAGAAATCGAAAATTAACAGTTAGTTATACATCTTCATCTCCCCCTCGAAGCTCCGACAGTCCTCAGACAAGCTGTCAATCAACTTCGAATCATGACGACACGCCCCGTTTTTATAGCATCAAATTGCTAGCTAAAATCTAAATCATCACAAAAACGAACAATTGAATATATATCAGTGTGATAACAACTACCTTAAATGACCAAAACCATCTTTCAGAAAGTTTTATTTGAAGCAGAATTTATTTTTAAGTTTTCACTGAAGGCTCATTCGACTGCATTGAGAGGGCGGGTTTATGACCGTACTGCATCCAGCCTCCAGGGGGCGATCAAAGAGCCCGTGGCTTCACTTTTCAGAACGTATGACACACCCGAAAAATACAGAGACAATCGCGGAGCACATGAGAGCTGAAGTGCGGTGGAAAATAACACCATTTTTCTGGAAGAAAGGAGGAAATCCAAATTTTGGTGTTTGAGTGTTTACTGTGCATCTGTGGAAGGTGTTGATCGCAAGATTACGTTATTCTCCCGAGTAACAGAGATTGAGCGTGAGTGTTCGTTCAGTGTAATCATTACATGTTGTTTGAGTGTTCTGTTGTAGTTTATCTTGTCATATCGAGGAAAAAGTAAATAGTAATTCTTTCTCTTTCGATAAATGGTATCAGAGGGGAGAATGAAGGGACGTGAGTGCACCTGAGTTGTCAGCTGTGTGAGATTTCTGTTCAGCGCGTCATAGAGTGAGTGTTATTTATTTTATTCTTTATTGATAATGCTTATGTTCACTCAAAGTAAATTGTTTAAGAGCTGTAAACTGTTTTTGATATTGATATTCATTCAACTTTATTAATAATTTGTATTTAGAGATGAATATAATGTTAATGCTAATGTGAAGAATGTTAAAGGGTAGGGGTGTGACGAGACCGGTATCTCACGAGACGAGACGAGACGAGACTCGAGACTGAGTTCACGAGACGAGACGAGACAAGATGGCAAAATACATGACTAGAAAAAATATTCTGCAGGTGTATTTGAAATGTTTTAACTAATCATCTTGTAATGAATGTCATTTCAGTTCTACTTTCTGCTATGAATTATCATATGCAGTAAAAGACACAATACTCAAGTACTGTAAAAGGTTTTGCCACTAACTCAACTGACTGACTTCTCTTCTGTATGATTTCAGTCCCTTCAGACCTTACTGTACATGATTTATGAGCTTCTACAACCTTTGACCTCCTAAAGCCGAGTTCAGACTGCACGATTTTAGCCCCGATTTTGGCTCGCCGACAGGTTTTGAGAAATCGCAGACAAATGCCCAAAATCACAGGCAAATCGGTGCTCGTTCACGCGAGTGACAATCACGCAGTGTGAATGAGCAAAGATGCGATCTGAGAGAATCGCCGACGAGTCGCCGACACCCGTGAGATATTTGGCATGCTAAATATCTGGACCTGTCGGCGATTCAAAATCCTGCAGTGTGAAAAGTGTTCTGACTGAAAACTACATCGGCGATGACCGACAGCCAATGAGAGAGCAAGATACAGAGCAGCGGGGAGTTCGGGGAGGAGTTATAGACCACAATATCAGCAAGCATGGCTTCGTTTCAGATAAACATTACAATTCTATCAAACAGAAACAAAGCACAAACATTTGCTTGACCATCTGCAACAGCAGCACATTGAAAAGTTATTTATTTACCTCCAACTCTCTTTGCAGAACACACAATCCACAGTCTCCCCAACCATTTCCTCCTCCATATTCTTCTTTCTTTTTCTTGTTTTCGCTGCAAATCAGCGCACAGGCAATTCGTATTGCAAGCTTCTTGCGGGCTACCGTTTTTAATAATAATAATAATAACTCCGGTCTTGCATGCGTGATATCGCGTTGTTTCCTTGTCACATCTCGCGTGTGTTTGGTTGTGAAACGTAGTTTGCATGCCAGAAAGAGTTGTCGGCGATTCTTCCTATTGTAAAGTCATGCAGTGTGAAACCTTCTGTCGCCGATCCATCGTGCAGTTTGAACACAGCAGCGACTGAATGCTGGCCAAGATAGTCATGCAGTGTGAAAAGAACAATGACCTGACTACTTTGAAAATCGTGCAGTCTGAACTCGGCTTAACTGAACTCCTTTCCACAAACTGATCATAGAAATAAAAACCGTATAAATAAAAATGTTAACACTTTACAATAAGGTCTCATTTATTAACATTAACATATTAACCAACATGAACTAACAATGAGCAATATATTTGCTACAGTATTTATTAATCTTTGTTTATGTTAGTTGATAAAAATAGTCATTCATTGTTAGTTCATGATAGTTCACAGTGCATTAACTAATGTTAACAAATGAAACCTTATTGTTTGTGCTTAATAAGATTAAGAGAAAACTGTTATTCATTTTTTATGGTAACACTTTACAATAAGTGCAACCAAAGTGCAAATAAGACCAAATTTGTCTTTGATACAGAGCTAAGAGATGGTTATAACTACGCTGCCCAGCCTAAAATAGCTTTCATATTGAGAGATACTTGCATTAAGGGAGCCGCTTTCAAAATGCAGGGTATTGAAATCGCGTTTGAATGTGCGCTCGCGTTTACTTTCACTTTTAGCGATCGCGTGTAACTCTGTAAATATGGAGCGGCGGCAACCGTTATCCAACTGAATTAAATGTTTTTTATTTAAATACAAAGCAAAATGACAGTGGAGGCGTAATGTAAACGTAGCGGTGGCATATTCTTTCCTAATCATCCTAACACTCTGTCATGGCAACAACATCACGAGACTACTTTTCGCCTCGACGAGAAATCTCGTGACATATTGGTCTTGCGAGATCTCGTGCCACGAGATCTCGTCACACCCCTATTAAAGGGTAATGTGAAGAATTTTAAATGCATTCAGTTTTGGTCCTACAAGTGTTTGTGGCTTATGAGAATGTATCTTTAATAATATTTCTATTTTGTTCTTTATCTAGGAAAACATTAAGCCACTACCATTGTTTATTTGGGGGTATTATACAAATAGTGTGTGCTTAGAGTTTTATGTACTTTTATTTTTTTATTTATTTTTTAGCATTTTACAACTTTGTAAAGTTGTAAAGGGAATTTGGGCAAATTGATTCGAATTAAGTACACACTGAGAGAGAGATATTTTAGTTTATTTCTTTGTACATCTGTGATTCACACTATACGTAGTGAACTCTGTTTGAACGAATTTTCTTTTGTTTATATTTTTGGTGCTCTCCGCTGTACAAATTTGTCTATAAACCTCTCCTCAAACGGAAACCTAAGACATTAACTCTGCATCTTTCTCATATGCGGTCAAAAATAAAGAATCTTTTTTTTTAGATGTCCGGCTGTTTTTGAGTTTGTTTATAGTCAACACATTTTCATGGCCACATCTTAGTGGTGTCAGAAGTGGGATAGTTTTTCTGCTGGTTTCCTTTTGTGGGGAGTTTTTTTCTTTTCTCGAGTTGAATACGTTTTAGCCTAAGTGGGGAGATAAACAACGGTAGTGGTGGAGGATTGTGTCCCAGAGCCTGCCGTCAGAGCTGTGCACAGAACTAGGAAGGACTGTGGGAAGACAAGGAGCCAGAGTGCCAGGACCTGCTGAAACAAGGGGGCTGCATCAGACTGTGTGTGTGGGTGAACTTTGTAGAGACTGAGATTCTTAATAACTGAGGTATGAAGGCAGAAGCTCCTGATGAGGTAATTGCAGAGGAGGTCAACAGCCAAGGGGCTGGTGCTGCCTTCAGCACTGACGACGAGGAAGGAGGTAATCCTTCCCTACAACTCCAGTCACAAATTCAGGAGCTAGGGAGGAGACGCGACCAGGTGATGTCGACACTTGCTAGTTTGAGCACTGTGAATACTAGGTCATATGTCTATATCCCCAGAGAAAGACAAATTGTTCCCTATTGTGGTGACCCTAGTAAAGACTGTCAAACCGTTGATGAGTTTATTGAGGAACTCGAACGAGTAATTCGGGTAAGGGGATTGAGTGAAGAGGATCAGGCAGACTTTATTTTGTCACCCTTAAGGGGATCAGCACTTGATGAGGTTAAATTGTGTGTGGGGAGGGAGGATGCAATGCCTCGGGACCTGTTTGATTGCTTAAGGGCCGCTTTCCGAGAAAAGCGGACGACCCCTCAGCTGTTACACGCCTTCTATGCAAGGAAGCAGTTAGAAGGGGAGGATCTACGAGATTATTCGCATGCCTTGTCAATGATGTTAAACGCAGCACTCCAACAGTCATCTAATGCGGTGCCCGATGTGCAGCTAGCGCTGAGGGATCAGTTTGTAGAGGGAGTAAGGGACACTGTACTTCATCGAGAACTGCGCAAAATGGTGCGAAATCGACCTTGTGCAATGCTATTTGAGGTCAGAGAAGAGGCTCTGTTATGGTGTGTGGAAGAGCGTCCCCGTGGGGCAAGTGTCGCTAGAACTCGTTACCTGCTGGGCGTGGGTGTTGATGAGGGTGCAAGATCCACAGGCGTGTCTGCATCTTCTTCAAGTGACCTGAACGCTGTGTTGCAAGATGTAGTGAAAGCAGTGGCACAACAAGGAAAAGCCTTACAAACTCAAAGAGCTAGTTTGGGCTCTGAAAGGCTCCAACGAGCTAAAAATAAGCCCAGATATACTCGAGACGGTCAGCCAATTTGCTTTAGGTGTGAAGGTGTGGGACATATAGCCCGCCAATGCACATCGCCACCCAAAGCAGAAGGACAGGTAGTGGCCCCTGCCGAAGAATGAGCATCGGGAAACGTGGTCCCTCCATTGCGCAGAGCCGAGCAATGAGAGGGGCATTTCATGGCTCAAGCAGCAGTCCTCTGACTAAAGAGCATTTTTTGGAACGTGCTGTAGGAAAATGCCCTGAGGTTGAAATTAGCATACTGGGAATAGCTGTTAAGTGTCTGTTAGACACGGGCAGCAATGTGAGCACGTTGACGGAACATTTTTTCAGAGAGCGCTTACAAGGGGAAGATAGGGATATGCACAGCACAAATGAAGTGGTTGCGGATTACAGCTGCTAACAAACTGCCCCTCCCATATTTGGGATATGTGGAGTTGGATATTCAGGTGTTGGGGTCAACAATACCTGGTTGTGGATTCTTGATAGTCCGAGACCAGAAGGATGGAGAAGATGATTCTTCACCTCCAGGTATTCTTGGCATGAATATTGTACAGCGCTGCAAACAGCTGATCTTGGCCGAGTTTGATAATGCCCTGGCGGGAACACTAGACTCACATTGGCGAGATGCTTTTAGTAAGGTGAATGAAGAGGCACTAATTGGGGCAAGCTCCACAGTTCGACTAGCCGGAAAACTTAAAACGTGCGTACCGGCAGCCTCAGTTTCCACTGTTCAAGTTCGAGTACATAAAGAGTTACCCAAGGCTAAGGGTGTGGTCATACTTGAGCCTGGGGCAATGCCCCTGCCGGGGGGTTTGGTCCTTGTGCCTATGCTGGTGTCCGTTGATAAACGGGTGTTTCCAGTACAAGTTCTGAATCTGGCGCCAGAAGATGTTTGGCTACCGTTGAAAGCAAGGCTTGGGGTGCTGTCCCAAGGTCGTCAGGTGGAGAGTGGTTCCTGCGACGTAGCATTTCAACGGATTTCCCAAGATCATGAGGAAGTCACTGTCAATATGAGAACGATGAGGGAGACCCAAAGTGACTTGCAGTGCCCCTCAGACAGAGTACAGATGGGTGGGACTCCAGATCAACAAGCAGAGTTGCGAGCATTGTTGAGGCGGTATGCGGATGTGTTCGCAGTGTGTGAGGATCTTGGGTATACTGATCGGGTAAAACACGAGATTCCCGTGACTGACGAAGTGCCCGTCACCCTAGCATACAGATGGATACCTCCCAATCAGTTTGAGGAGGTGAGGGAACATATTTCTGGACTTCTTAAAAAGGGAGTTATTAAGGAAAGTGCAAGTCCATATGCGTCCCCGGTGGTCTGGTGTTTCAAATGGTTCTTGTTTACTTGGGTGATCTTTTGGTTTATTCAAATACATTCGAGACTCACCTGTCCAGACTTGAAATAGTACTACGCCGGCTGAGGGAGTCGGGGTTGAAGATTAAAGTGGAGAAGTGCCACTTTCTCCAAGCGGAGGTGAGGTTTCTGGGGCACCGAATATCGGCCCAAGGGGTAGGCCCTGACCCTGATAAGATTAGTGCTGTAGAGCAGTGGCCAGCACCTAGTACCGTGAAGGAACTGCGGTCCTTTTTGGGATTTTGCATATATTACCATCGGTTCATTGCGGGTTTCTCCAAGGTGGCAGGACCTTTGCACGATGTTGTGAATATGTGCACTAAAAAGGGTAGTGGGGCCCAGTGTGATAAGTGGTTCCAGGGGTCTTGGACATCTGAGTGCCAACAAGCATTTGAACATCTGAAAAGGGAGCTGACCTGCGCTCCATTGCTAGGATATGCCGACTTCTCTCTTCCGTTCATGCTGGAGACAGATGCCAGTAGCTTGGGTTTGGGTGCTGTCTTGTACCAGTACCAGAGTGGGAGAAAAAAGGTCATAGCCTATGCTAGTCGGAGGTTGAGAGGTCCTGAATGCAATGACCGGAACTACAGCAGCATGAAAGAGCTCCTGGCGTTGAAGTGGGCTGTAGCAGAAAAGTTCCGAGGTTATCTGCTGGGATCGCAGTTCACTGTCCTCACTGACAACAACCCACTCTGTCATCTTAACACGGCTAAGTTGGGAGCGGTGGAGCAGAGGTGGGTGGCACAGCTTGCAGTGTTTAATTTCGAGGTTCGCTACCGGCCAGGGCGTTGTAATACAGCAGCTGATGCTCTCTCCCGGAGGCCGCAGCTGGAAAGTGCGGAGGTAGTGACCGAAGATACTGAGTTTGATGGCTGTGTAGCCATTTGCAATGAGCTACAGGTGGGAACGGCTGTAGAACCAGACCTTGCAATGGCTAGACCGGTGCCAGTAGATCTGAATGAGGGGAAGTTAGCCCAGAACATGCCCTTGGAAACACTCCAACATTACCCGATATACAAAGGAGGAGCTCTGTTGCTTTCAGGATGCTGACCCTTCTCTGAGTATCTTAAAACACTTTTGGAAAGCAAGGAGGAAGCCTTCTGCCCGTGAGACGGGATTTACCTAGGCAGGTGCGGTCATTGCTCAAGCAATGGGACAAGATCAAGGAAGATGGAGGATTATTGTATCGGGTAGTCGATGATGTGTTCCTAGGTGAGTGTCAGCAGCTGTTGCTTCCCACTTGTTTGGTTGAGGCAGTGCTACGAAGTGTTCATGACCAAATGGGACACCAAGGAATTGAGAGAACGTTGGGCTTGCTCAAGCAAGAGCTATTGGGCAGGGATGCATGAGGCTGTAGACAAATGGGTGAAGAACTGTCAACGTTGTGTGCTTGCTAAGATGCCTCAGCCCAAGATACGGGCATCTTGGACTCCTTTTTTGGCTTCCCGCCCATTGGAAGTGGTAGCTGTTGATTTTACTACCCTGGAGCCCGCCTCTGATGGCAGAGAAAACGTTCTGGTGGTGACGGACGTTTTTACCAAGTTTAGCCAGGCGTTCCCCACCCGGGATCAGAAAGCGGATACCACCGCCAAGGTCCTCTTGAAAGAGTGGTTCTTCAGGTATGGAGTACCGCAGAGACTGCACTCCGACCAGGGGAGGAATTTTGAGAGCGCGGTCATAGCAGAACTTTGTAAATTGTATGGGTACGGAAGTCAAGAACTACTCCATATCACCCGCAAGGGAACCCCCATTGTGAGCGGTTCAACCGCACTCTGCATGACCTTCTGCGCTCACTACCACCCGACAAGAAGAGGAGGTGGCCGGAATACCTGCCAGAATTGGTGTATGCATACAACGTGACGCCTCACTTCTCCACAGGATATTCCCCATATTATATGTTGTTTGGGACACAACCGCACCTTCCGGTTGATGCGCTGTTGGGACGGGAGCCTGAGGAAGGCACAGAAACCAACTGGTTGTCTGTTCACAGGGAGCGACTCCAAGACGCTCATGCTAGAGCAAAAGAGTATGCGGAAAGAAAAGCAGCGGAACGAACCGCTAGGCATGAGAGCGAGGTTTATTGCCCTGAAGTCGCTGTTGGTCAGCAAGTGTACTTAAGGCACCGTCCTGCAGGAAGAAATAAGATCCAGGACGCATGGGCACCAGAGGTTTACGTAGTTAAGGATGTTCAAGGAACCACGTATGTGGTGGAATCACATGGAGGAGGTGAGCAAAGAAGAGTATATCGGGCGCATATTCAATCTTGTCCGCAACAGACCCCGGTGCCGGCCCCGCGTAGCAAGTTACGCTCAGTGGAAGAAGTGGCCAGTCCACTGGATGAAAGACCGTCGAAGTCTTTGGACGCTGAGTGTGTAGTTGTGGAGGAGACATGGCGAACAGAGAGAGAGCAGCCAACGCCTTTAGTGGAAGGAAGTCTGGAACTGTCCAATCCGCAGGTAGAGGTTTTGATAGAGCCTGAATTCGGAGAATGTGGGAGTATTGACAAACCACTAGCTGCAATGGAGGGAAATGCAGATGAAGGAATTGGTAGCGAAGTGGAGCCAATGGACTCATGTTCGGACACTGTGATGAAGTGTCCGGTTCCGGCTCAGAGACATAGTTTGGCTATCCCAGTTGAGGCAACAGCACCCACACCAGTGCCGCGTCGGTCTCAAAGCCAGACTGCAGGTAAACACAGTAACCCGTACAATTTGCCCAAGTCCGCCTGTAACGCTGTATCATTCAGCCCAGATGTTTTGTCTCAAGTTTTGGCAGGCATGGTGATGTACACTTCTGAAAAACTGAAAGGTGCTGTGGACAGTTAAGAGAAAAGTCCACGCGGACGTTGACTTATGGCAGGGGAGAGTGTAACCAGGGCAAAAAAAAAAAAAAAAAAAGAGCCTGTAGTCATTCCTACCCGCCATTAGAGGGCACCCTTGCGTTTAGGTAGTGCAGTTCTACAATGAACGAAAGAATATGCGCTCAGGACTAAAAAAAAAATACAGAGACAATCGCGGAGCACATGAGAGCTGAAGTGCGGTGGAAAATAACACCATTTTTCTGGAAGAAAGGAGGAAATCCAAATTTTGGTGTTTGAGTGTTTACTGTGCATCTGTGGAAGGTGTTGATCGCACGGATTACGTTATTCTCCCGAGTAACAGAGATTGAGCGTGAGTGTTCGTTCAGTGTAATCATTACATGTTGTTTGAGTGTTCTGTTGTAGTTTATCTTGTCATATCGAGGAAAAAGTAAATAGTAATTCTTTCTCTTTCGATAAATGGTATCAGAGGGGAGAACGAAGGGACGTGAGTGCACGTGAGTTGTCAGCTGTGTGAGATTTCTGTTCAGCGTGTCATAGAGTGAGTGTTATTTATTTTATTCTTTATTGATGATGCTTATGTTCACTCAAAGTAAATTGTTTAAGAGCTGTAAACTGTTTTTGATATTGATATTCATTCAACTTTATTAATAATTTGTATTTAGAGATGAATATAATGTTAATGCTAATGTGAAGAATGTTAAAGGGTAATGTCAGAATTTTAAATGCATTCAGTTTTGGTCCTACAAGTGTGTGTGTGGCTTATGAGAATGTATCTTTAATAATATTTCTATTTTGTTCTTTATCTAGGAAAACATCAAGCCACTACCGTTGTTCATTTGGGGGTATTATACAAATAGTGTGTGCTTAGAGTTTTGTGTACTTTTATTTATTTTTTTTTTTTTTTTTTAAACATTTACAACTTTGTAAAGTTGTAAAGGGAATTTGTGCAAATTGATTCGAATTAAGTACACACTGAGAGAGAGATATTTTAGTTTATTTCTTTGTACATCTGTGATTCACACTATACGTAGTGAACTCTGTTTGAACGAATTTTCTTTTGTTTATATTTTTGGTGCTCTCCGCTGTACAAATTTGTCTATAAACCTCTCCTCAAACGGAAACCTAAGACATTAACTCTGCATCTTTCTCATATGCGGTCAAAAATAAAGAATCCTTTTTTTTAGATGTCCGGCTGTTTTTGAGTTTGTTTATAGTCAACACATTTTCATGGCCACATTAGATTCATATTTTAAAAAACATTTTTAACAGTTTAATTACTACATTAGCAATTTATCGCTAGAAATAAAATAAAAGGTGGAAAATGTTGGTCAGAAACGTACATTTACACAGAAACTGGACAGCAATCGCAACTTTCGGACTCCGTCTTTATTTTTCTAGCTCAAATGTCACAGAATGGAACGCACAGATTTGTGGGATATCAGAGGCAGCGAAGGACACATCTATGCTGCCTTCAAAAATCGATCAGATGAAGGTATCTCAGGAAACAGGAAGTGAAGCTCACATTGGATTCGGACGTGCCTTGATGTCTTCCTGCCTTGAAATGTGTCCTCTGAAGGCAGCATTTTCGGATGCAGCCTTAGAGTGACATGGCCGGACTCGAAGAGAGTACCACTACCATCCGAATGGAGACTTTTGTTTTGTTCCATGGCAGTAAGAGGGTTACTCTAAAGCCAGAAGACATGACCACGGAGAAAATATGTTATATTCCAGGTATGCATTTTTGTTTAGATTTTAATTTTAGATCTATTGTATTTAAAAAACTATACTAATGTTGTGGTGATTCCAGTTTGTTTACTGCCGCTATTGGCCTGGTTGGCTATATCAAAGTGTGTGCATGAATTACAAAGCTTCTCTAACCTACACAACTGTCATAGGTACAAAAGCAAAGTGTTTCCCTTTTGAAAGGGAACTCTACTCTGCGTCTGAAATGCTATGGGGAACATCACACGTGAACCGATGTCTGAAAGCCAAGTATCAAATCTCTCTAATCCTATTGGCCGGCGACAGCCTATGACATCATCATAGCGCGACCCGGAAGTATATAATATGAAATATTATGTCTCATCTGACAATCTAAGTCTTCCACCTGTCAGTTAGATCCACTCCCTACTCACTTGGTTAAAGCCTGCTTACCCACTTTATCTGGTATAGTAACCGATATTATACATTCTTCTCTAACTTCTGGAGTTGTTCCTTCATCTTTTAAAGTTGCTGTTATAACTCCAAGACTCAAGAAACTGGGTGCCAATACCAATAATTTTTCCAACTTTCGCCCAATCTGCAATCTGCCTTTTCTTTCCAAAATCTTAGAAAAAGTTGTTGCATCTCAGGTACATGCTCACCTCTTAAAAAATAGCTTGTTTGAAAAATTCCAGCTTGGTTTTCCGCCATTGCATGGTACAGAGACTGCAATGGTAAAAGTCATTAATGATCTGCTGATGGCAGCTGATTCTGGACTCTTAACCATACTTATCTTACTGGATCTAAGTGCAGCCTTTGATACAATTTCCCATCAAGTTCTCTTAGATACATTACTCTCAATAGGTATCATTGGTGTTCCTCTCTCCTGGTTCAGATCATACATACAATTTCAGGTCATACTCCTCATCTGTGACCACTGGTGTCCCTCAAGGCTCTGTTCTGGGCCCTCTTTTATTTATCATCTACTTACTACCCCTTGGTTACATTTTCAGGAAATATGGCATTAGTTTTCATTGCTATGCGGACGACAGCCAGCTTTACTTATCATCCAAGCCAAATTCTACTCTTCTGTCTTCCTCTCTCTCAGATTGTTTAGAAGAGATTAAATCCTGGTTTTCACACAATTTTCTCAAGTTGAATACTAATAAAACAGAGGTTCATCTTGTTGGCACTAAATCCAATTTGTCAAAATCCAATAGCTTTAGAATTTCCATTGATAATTCTATAATCTCTCCATCTTCTCAGGTTAAGAGTCTGGGTGTCGTCCCAGATAGTACTTTGTCTTTTGAAACACATGTAAACAATATTACTCGGTCTGCATATTTCCACCTACGGAACATCAGCTGTCTCCGTCCATTTCTCACATCCAATTCTACAGCCATTATTGTTCACGCTTTAGTCACTTCACGCATTGATTACTGTAATTCTCTTCTATTGGGTTACCTCACAATTTCTTCATAAACTTCAGTTGGTCCAGAACTCAGCTGCCCGTATAATTACTAGAACCTCTTCCATTGAGCATATCTCTCCTGTTCTCTATCATCTACATTGGCTTCCTGTTAAATATCGGGTAGAGTACAAGATTCTGCTTTTCACTTTCAAAGCTCTTCACAATCTTGCACCCTCATATCTCTCCGAACTGCTTCACATCTACACCCCGAAGCATACACTTCAATCTTCCTCTTCTGTCTCTCTTGTTGTACCCTCGCGTTTAGTCACTATGGGGTCTAGGGCGTTCAGCTGTGCTGCTCCTCATCTCTGGAATTCTCTTTCTCAATCTCTACAACAAAGTGATTGCCTGGTTACTTTTAAATCATGTCTTAAAACTTACCTATTTAAATTAGCTTTCTCTGATCAGTTTTAAATATTGTATGTTATATAGCTGTTGCTTTGTTTTATTGTGTCTTGATTTGTTTTATAACTCTCATTCTACTGTACGGTGTCCTTGAGTGTTTTGAAAGGCACCTTTAAATAAAATGTATTATTATTATTATTATTATTATTATTATTATTATTATAAGGACCGCCTAGAGAATCAGTCAGTATCTTTTCGTCTTTCGTGACTGTTGTGTCTGATCGCTATTGCTATTGAATCCGGTAAGGAATTTTCTTTAATGTCTGACAAATATTTCAGGAAGTGTGCTGACCCGTGTCCAAGGTTTTTGACACCTGAGGACACACACAACCTGTGCGTTTTATGTCTGGGCGAGGAGCACGCATGGACAGTGCTTGAGGGTGCTGTTTGTGTTAACTGTGAGTGTCTTCCCATGAAGACACTCCGTTCCTGTCTGACTCTCTTCTCGAGCATCAACATCTGTGCCTGGTGGTTCTGGCCCTGCTCGTGCTGAGGCAGAGCGGCGGCTGAGATCATGGGGCTCGCAGGTGGAGCTCGCTTCGGAGTATGAGAGAGGTGTCAATGAGCTGCTGGATGAAGAGATGACGTCCTTTCTTTGACGTCATCAGATCCGGGAGCGAGTGCTCTTCTGGCGGCTAGCCCCAGAGAGCAGGAGATGGCGGTTGAGGAAGAAGCAGGTGAGCCTGCTGGTTCCTCTAAGCCTCCCTGCCCGGCGTATGCTGAGCTCCTGGAGGTTATGGAACGTGCTTCTGGCAGGCTGCAGCTGCCTTGGGAGCGCATTAGGAAAGAAACCACATGCGGACGACTTGACGAGCAGTTCCTTTCCAGCCATGGCCTGGTAGCTCCCGTGAGCCTTCCATTCCTTCCTGATCTTCATGTTGAGATCGAGAAGGCATGGAAGAACCCGTACTCGGCTCGCATTCATCAACATAAGCAGGCGAACTTCGCTGATGTTGAGGGATTGAGCCAGAATGGGTATGTGTCAATGCCCCCTAGTGACAAGAGACGTTTGCGAACTATCGCGTCACGGGGAGTGCACCGACACTGAATGCTCCGGTCCTGCCGTCTAAGCCCCTTAAAGTGACATCTCGCTTAAATGGCAGGGCATACATGGCAGCGGGTCAGGCCGGTGTGGCTCTACACACCATGGCAGTGTTACAAGCCTACCAAGCCGATCTGCTGAGGGATCTGGACCAGGGGCAAGGATTGTCCCCTGAGGTGGTGGAAGAGCTGCGCCACACTACAGATCTCGCTCTCTGGGCCACTAAGCAAACCGCCGCATCGATCGATGGCGGCGATGGTGGCCACGGAGAGACATCTGTGGTTGAACCTGGTGGACATCAGGGAGAAAGAGAAAGGCTTTCTCCTCGATGCCCCGGTGTCGCCCTCTGAACGCCAGCCAGGAGGTCCTGGCCTGTCTCGAGGTGAGGCTCAGAGGCAGGGCCAGAGGTTCAACGTCTCGCCGCTCAAGTGCCTCCTCTTCCTAGGAGCAAGTCGCAAAAGAGGCAGGACTCAAGGAGGAAGAAGCAGGATTTGAGGGAGGTGATCGTTCGCAGGCGCCAGCAGCAACGGTGAACGATCCCCTCTCTTTTGCGAGGGCGAATGTACACCTGCCCTCGCCCCTTCTTCCTCCGCCTCCTGAGGTTTTTTGGAATTCATTTAACATGCTTAAGCACTTCTTAAACAGTCAGGCTGATGGCTGGGCCCATAATGAAAATTTTTCTGAAGGCCCGCATTCTGGCTTGATAGTGAAAGGGGCTCTTTTAGGTTTTAAAGAACCCTAGATTCCATCCTACCTTATGAAAAGAAAAAGGAAAAGAGGAGTCTTCGGTCTTCGAGCCGCAGGAAGGTAAGCTGGGTCTATATTTATGTTTCTAAATATGTTGACCTTGTTTTCCTGTATAGTTTTTCCTGAGCATGTAGTTGTAAAAAGTTAGGGGTTCTTGGCAAACTGAAGTTTGTTAGGTTGGCTAGAACGATATTTGTGCAGGCCACAAAATGGCCGCCGCTTAGCCACTTTTGTATAGAGTAGCTTCTCCTCTGGTGTTTGCTAGAGTAAGTTTGAGTTAGCACTCGTCATTTCAGTTAATATTTATGTCTAGGTCGGCCTTAATCGGCCTCCTGACATTGTTTGCTTGTTGAGCTTTTGCTTTATTTATTTCCTCTTATCCAGTGAGAGATTCAGAGGTGAAACCCAGGCATTGCTATGCGTGTGGCCCTGTAGGCCCACAGCTTAGCGGCCCAGGCTAGGACTAGGTTTAGATGTTTATTGATATAAATCACCCTTTGTATTACTATCCCTTGTTAGTATAGTTCCTAGTTCTGGCCTTCTCCTGATGGAGTTGTTATGCCATATGCCCATTTCCCCTTGTTTATAGTGTAGGCGCAATGGCTGAAGATAACAGCTAAGGTAGTAAGCTGTTATGAGCCTCCCTGATGCTGTGGTCTCAGGTGGTAGGCCCTTATCTTTGCGTAGATAAGTGTATGCTAGGCGCCACTCTCTAGAACCTGATTCATGCTATGAATTTGTCTTTCCCCTGAGCCGCTTGAATTAACATTCAAGTCTGAGTTTACGGTGCTAGCTTATTTTAGCTTCCGTTCTCTAGGGTTCAGTACAGATGTTAAATTCTGTTTGGTGAGAGCATTTATCCTTTTCAGGATAGCATGTATAATACAAAGCGCTATGTTTGCTTTGGGTTCTAGTTTTTCCCCTACACGTATGTGAGCTTTACTTCTAGTGCTGCCACAGGTTAGCACCTGTCTTCATAATTAGTAGGCTTGTGTTAGCCTCTGTTTAAGAGCACGGTGACTATTTGCATTCACCGTTTAGGGTTTTGGTGTTTCACTGAGTGCATCACCTGATGGATTGCACACTCAGGTTGAGTGTAGGGAACCTCATTTTCAGTTTGGTTCCGTTAGGCTCCCTTTAGCTTGATCACTGCCACAACAGCTATATTTCATATATTGTAGGAGTTGTAGGCTCTAGTGAATTGAGCCTCCTTCTAGTATAGTAGCTTGTGTTTACAAGTGTTGTTGGTAGATGTTCATGAGTTTGCTCACTTAATTTAGCACTGCCACAGGTCTTGCCTGTGTCTGTTTGAGGTAGTAGGCCATTCTAGGCCTCCTTCAGACCATGGTAGCATGTCATTGTGCCCCCTGTAATTGTGTTTGGTACATTGCCTGTTGGAATATGTAGACTTAGCTCAGGTTGTGTTAAGCTAGTTACCCACAACTGTTTGTTGGGTTTAGAGCTGGTCCCCTTTGAGCTTGGTCCCCTTTGTAACCACTAGCTGGCGTCACGTTTTGTTTGGAGTTGTAGGCCCTGCTTTCAGATGGCATGTTGGCACAGCTCTGTGTTGGTTTTGTTCCATCACCACCATTGGCCACGCCCGTCTCTGCTAGGAGTAGGCCTTCTGTGAGGCCTCTCTCAGAGTATTGTGGCGGAGGGTGTACTCCTCTTGCTTTAAGAGTAAAAGGTGTTTTACTGAGTGCATGGCCTGATGGCTTGTGTGGGGATGTGATGGCCACTAGCCGATGCCATGTGTCTGCGAGCTGTAGGCCTTCTGGGCCTCCTGTTTAGCATGTTGGCATTCGTTTTTGTGTACTCCTCTCACTTAGAGAGTAAAAAGTGTTTACTGAGTACATTGCTGGAGTACAGCACAAACTAGGCTACCATAATATGTGAGGAACATCTATGTACGTATGTTTGTGTTTTTGAAGGAATAATGTTTATGCGTGGTTATTGTAAAAACAAAAAATTTAAGTCACTGAAATAAGGCCAAAAATATATATATTAAATCTGTGTTCACAAGACTTCTGGCTATTGGAGGTTGTAGACTAGAGTTTTTGCTTCAAAATGATGTAAAAATTATCCTGCCTACTCGTTCAATAAAACAATATATTGATTTAGTTTTTGTAAGACACTTTTTGTCAAGAAACACAGTATGCGTGGAGGCGTGAATCATCATGAATAATCCTGTAATTCACACCTGAGAAGACAAAAGAACCCCTAATGACCTGCATATTAATGAGCTCTTTCAGACAGGTAGGCTGTGAAAAAACCCTATGTGATCATGTCTCAAGCTCATCATGGTGTATATCAAACATACAGAAAAAACAGCAATACTGTGAAATATTATTACAATTTAAAATAATGGTATTCTATTATATACTTTAAAATATAATGTATTTTTGTGATGCAAAGCGTCTGAACATTCATGTTACCTCTATGGCATTTCATATAGTCTTTTAGCTTAAAAGCATGCACATTTGGAGAAATATTGATTCTCATATGTTTATGTCAATTTTCTATACAGAGGAGTAATATTTATTTAATATTTATTGTCATCACTGTGAGCGCTCGATACTGTGTTTTCAATTCATACTTGCAAAATTTAGTCCACAAATTAATCTAAAGAAGAGGGACATTCCAGGAACTAACGGCATGTCTTCCAGAGGTCTCTAACCATGGCTTTAACATACAGATAAACGCTTTTGAAGACAATAAATACACTACTGAGACAATGTATACATGTATTGCCTCAGAATTTGCGTCTGAATAACGCTGGCTCCGTGGGCGTGGCCGCATTAGCGGATAATGAGCTGAATCACAGGCGTCTGACATGTGTCTCTTTTCATACAGATTACATAAACACAGAATTTTTGTTTTCGATTTGACTTACACGATTTAAAACCTGACATTTCATCCTTTTCTTTAGACATAAGTCTAATTTTTCAAATTTTTGTGATTAGTATTCACTAAGTTACAGTTCATTTTCTGAGAACTTTCAGATTGGACTTCGTTCAGAGGGAGACGAGAGATCACGCATCATGTTAGTTTTCTTTATTTTACAAAAAGCACAACATTTTGTTTTTACTCTGAGTGTACACAAATAAAATAAGATATTCCACAGATTAAAATGGTGTATAACCCTTAATTGTATGTGCAACATTGATGGAGTATTTTGAGTCTCTTTCACACTGGTAAGAAAAAAACCGAAGTGGTATCGCTGGCGTGACCACCGACCCAAGGGAGTTAAAGAGTAAAAGGTGCTTTTACTGAGTACACTGCTTGTTGGAATGTGTTAGGTGGACTGTTATGTGTTCACTCTACAGTCTTATCTGCTGTTACTGTCATGTGGTTGATTCTTGCTCCCAGCAAGACAGGTGTTCAAGGTGCGTGGCCTTGACAGGCCACTCTTGGGTTTTTCCCACTCCCACTTCTGGGGTTGTGGCAGAATAACAAGTATGAGTTTCTACTCCACATAGAACCGTTGTCATGTTGTAGGCCCCTCTCTGGCCCTCCATGATTATGTGCCTACTGTATGTTCTATCTGTTAGGTTGAGCTTTGTACTCCCCTGCTTGTCCTGTATAGTGCTTAGCTCCCTAAGCTGGTCATTGGTTGAAGGCTTCCATGAGGCCTCCCGTTTGAGGACCAGCCCCCAGGCTGGTTTGTGCCCCACTTTATCAGGGTTTTCTTAGCGCACAGCCTCCTCAGTGCAAATAATCAGGCGTTGAGTAGATCCTAGGATTGAGCAGAGTATACCTCAATAAGAGGGTTTAGCGCACTCAGCTGAGTTCTGCTCTCCAGGATGCCCGTATCTACGCATGGGTTTGAGTTGCTTACAGCCTTTTGCAGTCGCTCTTACTCGCTGTCTTCTCTGAAGAACGCGTTGTTGAGACTCTGTATTCAGAAAGACTAGGTTTGTCCTTTGTCAGACCAGGTCGGCCTCCCTGGTGGCATTTGGGGTGACTATGTCCCCCTTCTAGTGACTGGCCAGGGTTCTTTTCCAATCCCTAGCCACATTCCCTTAAAGGGACCTTCTTTCTGTGGAAGATTTGGTCCCAGAAGCCTTGGAGCAGCCTTGGTAGGCTTTCTGCGGAAGGCCTCTTTGAGGTTTAGCTTGGGCTGTTGGCCGTAGGGAATGCTGTCACTGACAGCCTTTGTGTGACCCGAGGGTGAGTTGCTGGCATTTCTTTCTAAACTGCTTTACGTTTGTCTAGCCATTGTGGCATGCACTCCCCTCAAGCATGGCAGCGTGGGTATATCGTTTCCCATAGCGTTTGAAACGCAGAGTAGAGTTCCCTTTCGAAAGGGAACATCTCAGGTTACGTATGTAACCATGGTTCCCTTAGAACAGGGAACGAGACTCTGCGTTGCCTAGCCATGCATCGGGGCTGCCTGCTGAACAGTCCCTCAGATGATAAGATACTGACTGATTCTCTAGGCCAGTGTTTCTCAACTCCAGTCGTCGGGACCCACTGCTCTGCACATTTTGTATGTATCCCTTATTTAACGCACCTGATTCAGATCATCAGCTCATTAGGAGAGACTCCATGACCTGAACTGAGTGTGTCAGGTAAGAGAGACATACAAAATGTGCAGAGCAGTGGGTCCCGACGACTGGAGTTGAGAACCACTGCTCTAGGCGCTCCTTATATACTTCCGGGTCGCGCTATGATGATGTCATAGGCTGTCACCGGCCAATAGGATTGGAGAGATTTGATACTTGGCTTTTAGACATTGGTTCACGTGTGACGTTCCCCATAGCGTTTCAAACGCAGAGTCTCGTTCCCTGTTCTCAGGGAACCATGGTTACATACGTAACCTGAGACGTTATTTGACCAATGATGCCAACATGGCCATATTTCCCCGGTCTGATGGGGAGTTCAACTGCTTTGACCTCACCACCAAGGCCCATTACGAGGTTCACGGTGACAGCACCACTGTGGAAAAAGCAGCAGGGACACCTGCAACTCTGTCGGATCATTCTGTCTGCTTCTCTTTCCACCATTCTGGCAGCGCTGCTGCTAGCTCCTCCTCGTGTCCAATTCCACGAGCGACCATGTCCAAAACTTTTCATAGGTGATCAATGGGGTTTTACTCTTTGCTAAAACATCTTAAGTCACAGCTTACAGCTTACAGTAACGTTAATTGGTTATAGAACCCAATTATATTTAACTTGTCTGGTGTGTGGATGTTCTTCCTTGCATTAAAACACTATGATGTCAAAGCTTTTTGCAGCTGAACATTTCTAACCAAAATATTACATTATAGGAATATTTACCCCTGGTTTCACAGATAAGGCTTAAGTCTAGTCCCAGACTAAAATGCATATTTGAGCTGTTTTATATCGAGTGCAGCGTTAGTTCAGTCAGGCCACATAGGCATAGTGCTGCGACCAGCTGACACGGTCAGCTATCAAATCGCTCCAATCACTACTATTCTCCTATTAACCCGGGGACATATATACGTGGCATTACTGCTCGGTAAGTATGCTTAAACTGCTCGCAACCCTCCCTCCCCATTATAAGCATGAGCGTATTACTGTGCACCTTCTGGTTGTCGTCTTCTTTTGTTTCAGATTACTAAGGCTTTCAAGCCCTAGCTGGCATGGACCTCTCTGCTGAGAGACACTCATAACCAAGCTACAGTATAGACATCCCACTGCCACACCTACACAATTACACTGTTCGCTTTTAAAGACATTACTAAAGTTTCTTAATTGTCTATGTATTTCCAAGCTGACTGTTCCATGGGGGGTTAATGTTAAAGCTCTTGTATGTTCAATTAATTTCGGAGCAAGAACCCCCATAAGGAACCATACCGCCAAAGATAACATGTGTTTCAATAAACTCAAAGTAACTTGCCAAAGTGGTCCTTTCTGAACTGAAAGTAAAATGTCAGTGCCATTGTTATGTCTCAAGATGCACACCACTGTTTGTTTGTAATGCATGTTTATAAAACTACTTAAATGTCCTAATTGAACTAAAGCCTATTCCTGGCTTTATCTAAGCCCTGTCTGTGAAACCAACTACACTGTAAAACCTGATAAGTTGCGGTAACTCAAACCATTTGAGGAAACTAATTTCTTCAATCCATTTAAGTTTTAAAACTAATATGTATAAGTACTCTAAACTCATACGCATTGAGTTAAATTCACTTAAATTTTAGAGTTGGTTTAGTCAATCATAAGAGTACACATTCAACTTAAAGATTTTAAGTTTATTCCACTCATTCAGTTTGAATTCAGGTAACAAATCTAGTCTCAAGTCTTAACAACTATATCGTTACTTAAATGGTTTGAGGAAACCGATTGCGTTAAATGGTTTAAGTTAATCAAACTCAAAGTAATAAAGTTACAGAAGACTAAGCAAAACTTAACATTGGCACAAAATGATGACAGAACAAGAGGGTATTCTTAAGTATTTATTGAAAAACAACAGTTACTTCACAAAATGTTCAAGCATAAAACAAAATAATTGGGCTGTCAAGTCAAAAATATAACTTTAAAACAATCTTAGATTTTTTTCCCTCCAAGTATAAGACTGCACAAACAAGGAAATATGTTTGTTTGAAAATTTCAATTTTAAAATTTTTAAAAGTTTGTAAAATTAAAATAATAATATAAAATAACTATGTTCTAACACCACCAGAAACAGAGTAGATAATTTTTATGTAAGAAAGGTAATTCAACAGCACATTCTGTATGAACTAAGTGTACTCCAAAGGCAGTGCACTGACTTGGCAGACATCACCTCATCTTCAAAGACAATCAAAATATCCAGTGGGTTAAAAGGTAAAAAGTTCCCTCTTCCTCCTTAACAGCAATGATGGTGAGTGTTGCCTTCTGCACCTGGTCAAGCTCCTTTTTCTAAACGCATTGGGAAAAAAAAATTGTGTTGGTGTATGTCACCACACATAAAAACAACCCTTGTCAGAGCAGACACCATATTTAAATTTTCATAAATGAAAATAACATTGTGAAGGTTTTGGAGGAGTATTGTTTACTCAATAGGGTGAGCTTATTTAAAACCCTGTAGAACTTTAATTTTCACAACATGTCTTCCAGAGTTGTTTGAATGTTTTATTAATAAAAATTTAATTTAGTATCAACCTAAAGTTATTAATTTATTACACTAACTAAAGAAAAGTGGTGCTTAAAGGGTTAGAAAGTAAATATTCTGTAATTTTTTACTCACCCTCATGTCGTTCTACACACGTAAGACAATTCGTTAATCTTCAGAACATAAATTAAGGTATTTTTCATAAAATCTGATGGCTCAGTGAGGCCTGCATCGCCAGCAAGATATTGAACACTTTCAGATGTCAAAAAAGCTACTAAAAACATTTAAAACAGTTCATGACTACAGTGGTTCAACCTTAATATTATAAAGCGACGAGAATACTTTTTGTGTGTCAAAAAACAAAACGACTTTATTCAACAATATCCAGTGATGGTCAATTTCAAAACTCTGCTTCATGAAGCTTTACGAATCTTGTTTCGTATCAGTGGTTTGGAGCGGCTATCAAACTGCCAAAGTCACATGAACCACTGACATTTCAAAACACTTGTAACAAAGCCTCGTTTACTGAAATCAGTGACTTCGGCTCTCTGAACCACTGATTCGAAACAAAAGATTCGTAAAACTTTGAAGCTTCATGAAGCAGTGTTTTTGCCCATCACTAGATATTGTTGAAAGGTCGTTTTTTTTTTTTTTTTTTGGTGCACAAAGTATTCTAGTCACTTTATAACATTAAGGGGTAACACTTTAGAATACTGTATCTTACTTACTGCATAACTAATAAGGAATTACTGCAGAATTAATCGGTAGTTCTTCATTAACACTCAAGTCACTACTAAGGAATATGTGTTAACTAATCAGTATGTCATAGCGTTTTTTATTATTATTTTATTATTATTATTTTTAATTGTGTTAAGTAACTATTAGTTAATCAGTAACTAATCAATTCAGTCATGCCTCCTGAAGAACTATGATTAAGTAACTACTAATTCAGCTTCAGGAGGAATAACTATTAAGTAACTATTAATGAACTGTGAAACTCAGTATCAGGTTATGGCCCTTTCTTCTTTACTACTAATGTTAGTTGATTTACTTAGATTTATGCCTACTGTACTGATATATATATATATATATATATATATATATATATGCTCTGCAAATATTGTTAAACATTCGTTCATTTGCGCCACTGTATGTTTCTGTCGGTGGGTGCTATAATGTTGCACGTCTTGCATCACATGCAGGTCAAAGTTTGAGCGCACACATGTAATATCTGTAAGTTTTGTAATATAGAAAAGGGACTGGGATTCCAACTGTCAGCGGAGAGGTACATCGCTCTCGCATTATAACAATGCGCTGGCGACACTTAAACTAAACACTGTAGATACCACATTAATGAACTGTAGAATTAGAAGAAAGTTGTTTATTCATTTATGTTTTTTAAACGAATGGTGAATTCTTCGTGTTTTTCCTCGTGCTCGACCATTTCCGTGGATGGCGCTTGAGAGTGTTAATTTTTTTATTCAAGTGTTGTCTGCAACCAGAAAATCAGGATGGATCCGTGACCTGCCAATACCTCAGGTATGTTTATGGCCTTATATATATATTGTGTCTGTTTTTACTCAAGATATTTCACATTACTATTATAAAGTGATGCCAAATGAGTTCTGTATTTAAGGCAATAATCATTATAACATCATGCTCAAAGAATTACTTCAAACCCACTGATAATTAATAAAGAATTACCTCAACATTCTTAAGGAATTACTAAGAACCTGGAACAGTATTCTAAAGTGAAAACAATGGGAACCCATTGATAATTAATGAAGAATTACCACATCATTCTCAAGGAATTACTAAGAACCTGGAACAGTATTCTAAAGTGAAAACAATGGGAACCCATTGATAATGAAGAATTACCACAACATTCTCAAGGAATTACTTAGAACCTGGAACAGGATTCTAAAGTGAAAACAATGGGAACCCATTGATAATTAATGAAATTACCACATCATTCTCAGGAATTACTAAGAACCTGGAACATATTCTAAGTGAAAACAATGGGAACCCATTGATAATTAATGAAGAATTACCACAACATTCTCAAGGAATTACTAAGAACCTGGAACAGGATTCTAAAGTGAAAACATGGAACCCATTGATAATTAATGAAGAATTACCACATCATTCTCAGGAATTACTAAAGAACCTGGAACAGTATTCTAAAGTGAAAACAATGGGAACCCATTGATAATTAATGAAGAATTACCACAACATTCTCAAGGAATTACTTAGAACCTGAACAGTATTCTAAAGTGAAACAATGGGAACCCTTGATAATTAATGAAGAATTACCACAACATTCTCAAAAAATTACTAAGAACCTGAACATATTCTAAAGTGAAAACAATGGGAACCCATTGATAATTAATGAAGAATTACCACAACATTCTCAAAAAATTACTAAGAACCTGGAACAGTATTCTAAAGTGAAAACAATGGAACCCTTGATAATTAATGAAGAATTACCACAACATTCTCAAGTGAACCTGGAACAGTATTCTAAATGAAATATCCTTGTGCATAATAAAGCCTAAAGTAGTACGAACATAAAAAAATGTAATTTTACTTTAAAAGATGACACATTTTAAGAACATTTACATTTATTGCAGTGTTAATAACATTTTCAAAAAAAAAAAAAAAAATTCTATTTCCATACAACAAAACAATGAAAAAAGTGAACACTAAAACAAGAAAACAATACCAAAATTTTACATCAGATTACTAGGAACTTACCAAATATAACAACAGAAGACAGCAAATATGTGCATGCCTAAACTTCAACTTTCAGCCAGTGGTTCTCTAATACATCTAATTCATGTTATTTTTTTCTGGCAAAGGTCAATAAACATGCCATTCTTCTTTTTTTCCTCGATGATGCTTCTAAGTGGCTCCCTTGTGCACATTTCTTTGCACTGTTTGGCAAACTCTGACAGTTTCTGGCCTCTGTGGAACTTTTCACGCAATGTCTTGTAGGCTTCAGCATCACAATACTCCAGCTCTGCTATCGCTGCCGTATCCACAATCGTTTTTCGATCCACCCCACACTTGTGGTACGACAGTGTTTTGGTCATTCCCTGTGTTAAGTATTGCAGGACCTTTTTATATATTTGTATAGCCTCTTCTGGAAGAAAAACTGGAAAAGATCAAAGGTGCATGCTTAGTATGTAACTCCAGAAACACAATTTTATATATATATATATAAAAAAATCATATGCAAAAGCCTCTAATTGTGACTGACATGTTTTATAGTAATTAATCTTTTTTAATTAGACTCTTAAAATTAGGTTTTTAATCAGTTATTGAAATGCTTTATTTTAAAAAATGTCACTTTAGTCAGTTCATTGATTTCACTGAATGCATTTTAAAAAATAGTTTGCCTTTTGCTTCAAAACCAGTTAAATACATATGTTTAACATCTTTTAAGTACTTAAAACAATTCCCACTATACACACTAAGGACGGTCAGAATAAAAAAAAAATATATATATATTACCTAAAATATTAATTTAAGGTATTAATTCAGAAGTGCAAAGTATTTAAGGCATTGTTTATAATAAATCACTCACCAGACAAGATTAGTATCTAAGACTTTTTCAAATTACTCAAGGGCACTATTTTAATAATGATGATGGCATCGTTATTGTATGTATACTTTTGTTCATGTTCTTGTTTTCATGTTTATGATTTCATGTCTTTTATGTCATAGTTTGATTCATGTTGCTTGTTTGTGTCATGCTTCCTTTGCTCCCCATGCGCTCCCTTAGTCAATGTGTCATGTGCTGATTAGTTGTTTATGGTTATCTGTTTCTGGGTCCTGTTTGTTCATTGGTTCCCTTGTTCCTTGTGTCAATTGGGTTGTCTCAGTCCTGTGTTTACTTAAGCCTCTTGTTCTCCATGTTATTTGGTTGTGTATTGTTAAAGGGATAGTTCATCCAAAAATGAAAATTTGTTGTTTATCTGCTTACCCCCAGGGCATCCAAGATGTAGGTGACTTTGTTTCTTCAGTAGAACACAAATGATGATTTTCAACTTCAACCGCTGCCGTCTGTCAGCCCTATAATGGTCGTGAATGGGAATTCGATGTGTAAAAGTTCATAAAAATCCACAGACATATCCAAATCAAACCCCGCAGCTCGTGACGACACATTGATATCCTAAGACACGAAACGATCGGTTTTTGTGAGAAACCAAACGGTATTTATATAATTTTTTAACTCTAATACACTACTATGTCCAACTGCCTTCATCGCCCTGTTAGTAAGGTCAGATCACATTCTGATGGTGGAAGTGATCTCTAGCACACGTTGAAGTCTACGCGCGCGACATCACTTCCATCATCAGAATGCAATTTGACCTTATTAACATGGAGGATGAAGGCACTTGGACATAGTGGTGTATTAGAGTTAAAAAATGATATAAATACCGTTCGGTTTCTCGAAAAAAAAAAAACGATCGTTTCGTGTCTTAGGACATCAATGTGTCGTCACGAGCCGCGGGATTTGATTTGGATAAGTCTATGGATTTTTATAGACTTTTTTTTATACATGGAATTCCCATTCACGACCATTATAGGGCTGACAGAGGACAACGGTTGGAGTTAAAAATCATCGTTTGTGTTCTACTGAAGAAACAAAGTCACCTACATCTTGGATGCCCTGGGGGTAAGCAGATAAACATCAATTTTTCATTTTTGGATGAACTATCCTTTTAATGTAACCCTGCTGTTGGTGAGTGTTATTGTTAATCAACTCACCTTCAGTTTTGACTGGACTGTTATGGTTATTGGGACATAATATACATTATGAAAATGGCAACATACCTCTTTTGTTTTTTTCATGTGTTTTGCTGGCTTTCTTGACTTTTTCTTATGCTTCCTCTTTTTGGGGGGTGAAGAGGAAACCGATGAATCAGAGGTGGAAATAGATTCATCTGAAGAGGATGAAGAGTTGACTTTACTTGCTTTTTTTTCTTTTCCTTTCTTTTTCTTTTCACTGTCTTATTTTCATGCAGGTCAGAAGAGTCTTCATCGGAAGAGTCAGGGTTACCAGTCACATTTTGGGGTGGTCTGGAAGAAGCTCCCTGCATCTCTTCCTTTGTTGACAATGCTGATAAGAATAGAGACAACACTATTTTAATTTAACTTTAATTATTTGCCATCCTAAATGTGAGCTACTAATATGATTAAGACATACCAATGATTTGGAGAAGACTTATGTGTTTGTGTTTTCATAATTTTCATAGTTGGGTTATGTTCCATAGTGATATCGTTTGTGTTTTAAACAGGAAATATAATTGAAGTATTATCATTTTCTCCAATAGTTACTTATGTGATTTTTAGGTGTAGAATGAGTTATTTCACAATCACAATCTGAGTTATTTAAAAAAAAAATATCCTGGCTCTTCCAAACATTATAATTGGAGTAAATGGAGGGTGAGATTTTGAAGCTCCAAAAATTCCATCCATAGATCTTAAAACATACTTCACGCAGCTCCAGGGGGTAAATAAAGGCTTTCTGACATGTATTGCGGCATTTGTGAGAAAAATATCCTTAATTAAAACTTTATAAAGCAAAACAACAAACTTCATGTGTGATGATCATGTGCATTCAATGTATGTTAACTTTCGTGACGTCCTACACAATGCCATGATGAGATATGTATTCTTACTGTGTCAGTAGCGTAGCACATCATCATAGAATTGTGCAGTAAATTATGGAAATTAATATACGTAGCATGCGAATGACCATCACACCGGAAGCTTGTTGTTTTGCTTTATAAAGGCTTTGAGCCGTGTGAAGTATGTTTTATGATCAATGGAAGGAAAAATTGCTTTTATTAGACAACATTTTACCATTTGTCAGACTGCTGCGCAGGAAATCCCTCTCATTCTCTAGATCTCTGCATTTGTCCTCAAGGACCTTGATTTTGGATTTCAAAATGAGTTTTCTTCCTTAAGTTTTATTAAGGACACCTGCTGGGTTGGTGCTGGTGGCGCTGATGCTTCTGTTGATGCAAAACAGCCAAAAAGTCGAGCCAAAATTGGTCGTATTTAACATTAGATTAAACATAAATATCATATAAACTTCCTTGATGTTGTGTTTTGTATAAAAATCGTATAACTGGTGTAATTTTGAGGCAAAACAATGGTAGCCTACTGACATATTCTAAGATCTGCTTGTTCAAGTTATTTTCAGTTATGATAGCTCAAACATGCATTATAGCCTGGGATTAGAACTAAGCCTTGTCTGTGAAACCGGGTTTTAACAGAAAAATTAATAATAATAGAAATGTAGATACCCCTATCCCCCATGCTTTGGAATGGAATTAGCTTCGGTGGGTCATATAATTCACACATGGCCGACATGTGTTAACTAACTAACTTAATGCTAATATGAAAAACTAATTTGAAAAACATATGATATGCACAATTACCTTCTTTGTCATTCTCGTCGATCAGATGTTGAGGTCGTGCCCTTTTGCGCGGATTTCTCCTCTCCATGCTTTCTTCTGATTCTGATACTGATACGGTAAATGGCTCTCAATGAAATGCTATATTCTGGATCTTTTTAACAGTTCTTGAGCTCATACATCCAAATCCCTTTTTGGTTTGTTTTCAGTTTTAACGTTGTTAGCGATATCTTGCCGTGTTAAAAGTATAGCTTCGAATAATAGCTAAAGCTTGTCCAATGAGTGTGCAGACTGCGCACATACGTAAACGTTTGGTGAGAACATACGTAACTTTTCCAAATAAGGACAAAAAGGCGCCTACCAAATCAGACGTTATACATTGTAGTTTTTCTTGGGGACAGGTTTTGAGCCGCGAAATAATGGGACTTGGAACGAAAGTTCTTTCGCTTTGTGAGCAGACCAGCAGAAGAGGTACAAGAAGGTTAATTAAATGGCTAAAGAAACACAGACTCATCAAGGACAAGAATGAAATGCAGACTGTGTAAAAAAATGAAATTCCAGAGGACACAAACAGGCGATGGATACCAATGGTAAATTAATTAAGAATAAATAAAAAACTACAATATCATGCTAATATAAAATATGCTAATATAAAATTTCTAATGTAAATGATCGATGTCACGGTCATTTTAGGGAATGTCGAAGACGAAAACACAGTCAGAACGTAAAGAAGACTTGCAGGGCGGGCTCAATTTTTGAGAAAAGCAAGGTCACCTTACAAAACTGGATGAAGTTCATATACCGGTAGGCAACAAATTTATATAATATTATATATATATTATATATATAATATATATATCTATTATATATAGGCCTATGTATAAAAAAATAATGGTCCTATTTGGTATGTGGAGACGTTATAGTGTAAGGCCCCCTCTCTATAAACAGTAATACTACTCTATACAGGCCATAACCTGTCTTAGTAGCTGTACAGGTGCTGGAAATCCATTTATCCTTTATTGACATTTCTCGTGTTAATGGAGAACGCATATATTATGTATATACGTATACATATCTATGGGAAAACGCAACTCAAACTTAGCAACGGCAGAGAAATCTGGGCTGGGTTTCCCGAAACCTTCTTAAGTCGTTCTTAAATTATACCTTAAGCTGTACCTTAACGTTAATACATGTGTCCCGAAACGTTCTTAGTTAGCCTATACCTTCTGTAAGTCATACTTTTGTAAGGTTGGTCTGGACCACTCTTAGCTATACCCACTGTTGACAGTCAATACGAATATAATTCTGAAGCTGTAATACACCCCGTGTTCGATTAGGATTATGGCAAAGAGTAAAATGCAAAGATTCACTGCTAAATTCAAATGTGCTGATCCAGAGACAGACGCGCACCGAACTAGTTATTCGGTGTTTTTAACCTCATCAGGTTATTTTAGGTTTCAGACATTTAAATAACCATTTGAATTAAATAGGCTACTGCATAAAAAAACATTTATAGTGTGTTAAAATGAAATCCCATACACTGATGTCTACGAAAGTTGCAACAATAACCCTTTCAATTATATATAAATTGATGAAGCGTTTTATTCGGATACACATTGTGTATGAAACAATAAAGTTTACTCTATTCTTCTCCCAGTTCACCAGCCACAAACTTGTAGGCTATGTATTTCGGGGAAGATTCCATAAATCCGACAGCTCTGAATTGCCGTGCAAACTCATCACGCGACAAAACACATTCACTTCCACATATTTTACAATCGGAATATATAATAAAATTCATGATATAATTAACAAGTTTGTGAATATTTCGAATAAAAATGAAAAAGAAATAAAAACTATATAAACGCGACATCTAGCCTACATCTCTGTCAGCTGCATGGCGCGTTTCCAATGAATTAAAACTGTTCTAAATAAAGGTCGCCTTAAACTCATGCAGATGGAGGCTCGCATCCCCAGAATATAGATACATTACAATACAGATTTAGTTTCCGATTTGAATTACTTTTATAACATCCCATGAGTCCTGATAAATGCAATTTCTACTTCTGAAGTGCTTCTTTTTTATAAAGAACACTTATTTCTCACATAATGCAGTAAAGCAGCTCCTGTATGTGAATTATCGATTCTCGAGCCAACGATATCAACCAATTCAGCACCGCCGCCATGAACAGCACCTAGTAACGTCGCACTTAAGAAGATATACCTTAAGCAACCTCCCAAGGGATAGTTCCAGGAACACGCCTAGAAATGGTAGATCTTCAGGTTAAGGTCAACCTTTAGAGTCTTCGTAGCATGCTAAGAGACAACGTTATCGGGAAACCCAGCCCTGGTCAGTGGTCCTATCTGCTTAGCAGATACTCTTTTTTAGGCGCGACATGTAAACAGCATCTATAGTGCATCTGTAAGTTCTAGTTAAATAAATATTTCACCCTAAAAATGAAAATTAACTTATCTTTTACTCATCCCGTTGTTGTTCCAGTGTGTTCTTTATTTTATTTTTTTAACTTTCAAAATTTCGTCTTTTTGTCGTCTGAAAGAAGGACATAAGGAAACAACACAGGAGTAAAAGACGGGTAATTTTCATTTTAGATTAAAACTATCCATTAAAGCACCAGCAATGATTTGATTGATTTTCAAAAAATATATATTTTCACTTTTATTTTCAGATACTGCCAAGGACTAAGATTAAGGCAGGTCGACATGATGCAGGATGGCATAGCTGGAAGTTCAGCAACCCTGAGTAAAATGAGTCGAAAGCTTAGGCTGGTCTGTATTGATGCTTTAAAGAGATATAGAAATAAGACTGGACAGAGAATGGGTGGAAGAACAGAGTTCATTGTAATAGATGAAAGCAACTTCCGCCATAAAAGGAAGGTGGGATTTTATTTTTAATTTTGTTTAACAGTTCTTGTGAAATTTCACAGTTAATGCAATGTTGAAAAAAAAAATTGTAAAATAGACAGTGTGATGTAAAAAATGAAAATGAATGTATAATGTAAAATAATTCCATGTTAAACTACAGTAAACTCCTGATAACTACATTTGACAGCAAACACAAAAAATATTCTATAAGATTTGCAGTATAATACTATCAAATTGTAATGATGCAGTTATATTGTTATTTTATTATGTTATACACTTGGGGGTACTATTACACATCTCAAAATCTTCCAAACAAAAACAGACAAGGATGACGCAGAAACAACCAATCCATATGTAAGCAGATGCATATGAAAAAATAATGCAAGCATTAACAATAAACAGCATATAATGAAAACTGCCTGTAACACATGTAATGACTGAGGCAAATCAGACACAATTATTGGTTAGTTAACCAATAGTTTTAAGCTCACTCTGGAGTCTGTCCCCATCCCCCGGGAAGTTTTCAGTTACAAGTTTATTGCGCTGAGGAATGTGGTTGCTGCATTTTAGTGTCTATACGTTCGTAGCGGGAAGATTTAAATGCTTGTGTATGCGGTACATCCATACCTGTGCAACACATCAGTATTAAAAGAATATTTAATAGTTCTGATTCAAGAACTCAGCTTGTTAATCTTTCTGGGTTGTAAAAGCCCTGACAGGAGGGGTGTTGCCACCTAGAATTACAACATCTTCATTGGTCCGGTCAACAACTGAGAGGTGTGACTTTGACCAGAGGTTAAAAACCAGCGAACAGTGCCACTCCCTCTCTTTTTCCTTGCTTCTGGACGACCGAACAGGTCTCCTAGAGAGGCCGGCCGCAAGGCTGGTAGGCCCCTGGCCTACAACACCCAGCCATTGTGCTCATCACCCAACGACTGGCAACAACTTCAGACGATAACCTCAAGAGTTATCCTCAACCTGCAGATCTGACGCTCCTCAGCCTAAAGGCATCTTGCAAGTATCGTACATTTTAATGCTAAACAGCGATTTAGTATTGATTTGTAAAGACTTACCTTTGCTATTGCTAAAAAAAACTGATGAGTCCTTTCCAGATTGCCTTTGACATTTCATGTAGCTCTAGTAACAGCATCTCTTCCGGTTCAACTCTATCATTACTCATTCTGACTTGTGTATGTGTGTGTGACCCTTTGTGTATGTTATGTTACGTGTTTGTTAGTTTAGTTATGTGTTTGTGAGTTAGTTAATAAAGATTGTGCACAGGACATGTTTGGTTCTGACTCCGTCTGCTAATGAATTGCCTCTTAAGTGATAGATCCGGACTACGTGCTCTGAGTAGTACAGTACAATAAGAAATATATTTTTCCCATAACTTGGAAATTACATTTCTTAGAATTAATAAACAATCAACACTGAGCGTTCACTGGACGAACAGGTTAATGATTGTATATTAATTTTAATGTAGCTATGTCCAGTTAATCTGATTAACGGATTGCATATTCATATTAATCATAATTAATAATCATAATGAGTTTATGAATAATTATTAATATTTCCCCTTTGAGTTAATTTTCGCTACACACAGTTATTTTAAAATTTATCCTGCCGCTTCCAAGCTTTAAAATGGCAGTGAATGGTGGCTGTTATTTTGAATGTCCAAAAAGCACATCCATCATAAAACTGTGCCATATGGCTCGGGGGGTTACTAAAGCTCTTCTGATGTGATTTGCGGCATTTGTGTGAGATAAATATCCTTATTTGAAACTTTATAATGCAAAACATTGAGTTTTTGATACAACTGTCTCTTGCAATGAGTAATTAATATTAACGAGCAGTGGAAACGCCTCTTGGTGTTGAAACTGGACGTTGCATCCCATGTCATACGTTCTACATCATATGTAGCGCCACAATTTAACAGCAAGAGGCATTTCCACTGCTCATTAATATTGATCAGTAGGTGTTACTCACTGCAAGAGATGGTTTTAACAGAAGCTGGAAGTTTTGCGTTATAAAGTAAAAAAGTCATTTACCCCTAGGATGGTTTGAGGGTGAGTAAATCATGGGGTAATTTTTATTTTTGGGTGAACTGAGTTTTTTCCTTTAACTAAAGCAGTTATTAAAATGTTTTTTTGTACTCCTAGTATGCACGTGGAAGAGTAGGTGAAACGTGGAAAAGGAAAAAGTGGGTGTTCGGCATGCTGGCCATAAAGGCTCAGAGACGGCGACCGATTTTGCGACTTGTAAAACGGCGTTCAAGACATCACCTCATTCCTATCATCAGAAGACATGTTCGCCCAGGATCCAAAATTTTGAGTGATGATTGGAGGCCTTACAGGTCTTTGAGTAGGCTGGGCTTCTCACACTACTCAGTGAATCACAGCAGGTTCTTTGTGAACCCAAACCATGGAGGGCACACACAACATATCGAAAGAGCTTGGTCTACAAGGACAGATATGGAGGTTGAGAGGCAACAAGACTGAGAAGCTCTTGAAGGAGCACTTAGCTTGTATTGAATGGACTTTTTGGATGGGGATGGATCACACACATGGTCCTCTGGGGCGGTTGATGAAGGATATTAGAAAGTATTACTGCCTTTAAGGTTTTCCATCACATACTGTAATTCATTACATCGTTCAGTATGACATGCTTATTGACCTTTGCCAGAAAAAAAAAGTAACATGAATTAGATGTATTAGAGAACCATTGGCTGAAAGTTGAAGTTTAGGCATATTTGCTATCTCCTGTTGTTATGTTTATTAAGTTTAGTATACTGATGTAAAATTTTGGTATTGTTTTCTTGTTTCAGTGTTCACTTTTTCATTGTTTTGTTGTATGGAAATAGAAAAAAAAAATAATTGAAAACATTATCAACACACTGCAATAAATGTAAATGTTCTTAAAATGTGTCATCTTTTAAAGTAAATTATTTTTTATGTTAGTACTACTTTAGGCTTTATTACTTATGCACAAGTTTGCTATATTTTCACTTTAGAATACTGTTCCAGGTTCTAAGTAATTCCTTGAGAATGATGTGGTAATTATTTATTAATTATCAATGGGTTCCCATTGTTTTCACTTTAGAATACTGTTCCAGGTTCTTAGTAATTCAACCTGGGTTCCCATTGCTTTCACTTTAGAATACTGTTCCAGGTTCTTAGTAATTCCTTGAGAATGTTGAGGTAATTATTTATTAATTATCAATGGGTTCCCATTGTTTTCACTTTAGAATACTGTTCCAGGTTCTTAGTAATTCCTTGAGAATGATGTGGTAATTCTTCATTTATCAATGGGTTCCCATTGTTTTCACTTTAGAATACTGTTCCAGGTTCTTAGTAATTCCTTGAGAATGTTGTGGTAATTCTTCATTAATTATCAATGGGTTCCCATTGTTTTCACTTTAGAATACTGTTCCAGGTTTCTTAGTAATTCCTTGAGAATTGTGGTAATTCTCATTAATTATCAATGGGTTCCCATTGTTTTCACTTTAGAATACTGTTCCAGTTCTTAGTAATTCTTTGAGAATGTGGGTAATTCTTATTAATTACAATGGGTTTCCATTGTTTTCACTTTAGAATACTGTTCCAGGTTCTTAGTAATTCCTTGAGAATGTTGGGTAGGGTTCCCATTGTTTTCACTTGAATACTGTTCCAGGTGATGTTGAGTAATTCTTCATTAATTGGGTTCCCATTGTTTTCACTTTAGAATACTGTTTCTTAGTTTCCTTAAGAATGTTTGAGGTAATTCTTTATTAATTATCAGTGGGTTTGAAGTAATTCTTTGAGCATGATGTGGTAATGATCATTGCCTTAAATACAGAACTCATTTGGCATCACTTTATAATAGTAATGTGAAATATCTTGAGTAAAAACAGACACAAAATATATATAAGGGCATAAACATACCTGAGGTATTGGCAAGTCACGGATCCATCCTGATTTTCTGGTTGCAGACAACACTTGAATAAAAAAATTAACACTCTCAAGCGCCATCCACGGAAATGGTCGAGCACGAGGAAAAACACGAAGAATTCACCATTCGTTTAAAAAACATAAATGAATAAACAACTTTCTTCTAATTCTACAGTTCATTAATGTGGTATCTACAGTGTTTAGTTTAAGTGTCGCCAGCGCATTGTTATAATGCGAGAGCGATGTACCTCTCCGCTGACAGTTGGAATCCCAGTCCCTTTTCTATATTACAAAACTTACAGATATTACATGTGTGCGCTCAAACTTTGACCTGCATGTGATGCAAGACGTGCAACATTATAGCACCCACCGACAGAAACATACAGTGGCGCAAATGAACGAATGTTTAACAATATTTGCAGAGCATATATATATATATATATATATATATATATCAGTACAGTAGGCATAAATCTAAGTAAATCAACTAACATTAGTAGTAAAGAAGAAAGGGCCATAACCTGATACTGAGTTTCACAGTTCATTAATAGTTACTTAATAGTTATTCCTCCTGAAGCTGAATTAGTAGTTACTTAATCATAGTTCTTCAGGAGGGATGACTGAATTGATTTGTTACTGATTAACTAATAGTCAAGTCAAGTCAAATTTATTTATATAGCGCTTTTACAATTGGTAATTGTTTCAAAGCAGCTTTACATATTAGAAGCACAGAAAAAAGGGAAGTGGTTAAAAATAAGCTGTACAAACAAGCGTGGTAATAGTAACATATACAAGATGGTGCTACATTAAGCCAATGTCGGCTGACTCCCAGGGGTGGAAAAAACCCCCTAGGAGAAAAACCCAGCGTGCTAGCACTGGGAAAAAAGTCCTAGGAGGGAAAAAACCCCTTGGAAGATATATATATATGTAAATGGATATGGAGATCAAAATCTGAATTATACATTTTTATTATAGAGATTAAAAATAGATTATATAAAATATATGTAAGCGGATACGGGGATTAAAATCTGAATTATAGATGCAGCCAGAACTGGATCTGTAGGCCCTTGTCTCCTGGGCTACGTTGTAGTCAGGTCCAGACACAGGTTCTCCATCTGATCTGGATACGGCCTGGATCCAGCACCCGGCAAACCTCAGGATAAGCAGAGAGACAGATATTAGCGTAGATGCCATTCTTATTCTGATGTACAGGTATATCTAGTGTTATAGGAAATGTTCTCGGTTCCGGCCGACCTAATTATTGCAGCGTAACAATCCTTTAACGGATTTGAAAAAATGTTAATGTATTGATAATGTGTTATGTGTATGCAAGAGCAAAGAGATGTGTTTTTAGTCTAGATTTAAACTGACAGAGTGTGTCTGCTTCCCGAACAATGCTAGAAGATTGTTCCAGAGTTTAGGTGCTAAATAGGAAAAGGATCTGCCGCCTTCAGTTGATTTTGATATTCTGGGTATTATCAACTGGCCTGAATTCTGAGATCGCAATAAACGTGAAGGACTATAATGCATTAAGAGCTCACTTAGGTACTGGGGAGCTAAACCATTTAGAGCTTTATAAGTAAGTAGCAAGATTTTAAAATCTATACGATGTTTAATAGGGAGCCAATGTAATGTTGACAGAACTGGGCTAATATGGTCATACTTTCTGGTTCTAGTAAGAACTCTAGCTGCCGCATTTTGGACCAACTGTAGTCTGTTTAAAGCCGAGCAGAACAACCACCCAGTAGAGCGTTACAGTAATCTAGTCTTGAGGTCATGAATGCATGAACCAACTGTTCCGCATTTGTCATTGAGAGCATATGTCGTAATTTAGATATTTTTTAGATTGAAGAAGGCGGTTTTACAGATACTAGAAACATGACTTTCAAATGAAAGATTGGTATCAAAGAGCACACCCAGGTTCCTAACTGAGGACGAAGGTTTAATGGAGCACCCGTCAAGTGTTAGAGAGTATTCAAGGTTTTTTTTCGTGAGGAAGTTTTTGGTCCGAAGATTAGGATATCAGTTTTTTCTGAATTTAATAATAAGAAATTTCTTGTCATCCAGTTTTTAATGTCAGCTAAGCATTCTGTTAGTTTTGTGATTTGTAGGTTTCGTCAGGGCGCGAGGAAATATAGAGCTGAGTATCGTCAGCAAAGCAGTGAAAACTAACACCATGCTTCCTAAATTATCTCTCCTAAGGGCAGCATGTACAGAGTGAAAAGCAACGGTCCTAGTACTGAGCCTTGGGGTACTCCATATTGAACCTGTGATCGATACGACATCTCTCATTAACTACTACAGACTGATAACGGTCAGATAAGTAAGATTTGAACCATGCCAAAGCAATTCCACTAATGCCAATATAGTTTTCAAGTCTTTTTAAAGAATGTTGTGATCGATAGTGTCAAAAGCAGCACTGAGATCTAATAACACTAATAGAGAAATACAGCCACGATCGGATGATAGGAGTAGATCGTTTGTAACTCTAACGAGTGCAGTCTCAGTACTATGGTATGGTCTAAATCCTGACTGGAAATCCTCACAGATTCCATTCTTTCTAAAAAGGAGCACAGTTGTGTTGAAACTGCCTTTTCTAGTATCTTTGACAGAAAAGGTAGATTCGAGATTGGCCTGTAATTTACTAAATCTCTCGGATCTAGTTGAGGTTTTTTAATAAGAGGTTTAATAATAGCCTGCTTAAAGGTTTTTGCACGTATCCTAGTGTTAAGGATGAATTAATTATATCAAGAAGTGGACCTACGACCTGGAAGCATTTCTTTCAGTAGCTTAGTCGACATTGGTCTAACATACATGTCGTTGATTTTGATGATTTGATAAGTTTAGATAATTCTTCCTCTCCTATAGCGGCGAATGATTCTAGTTTTACCTCAGGGACACTACAGTGCATTGTCTGAAGCGAAACTGTAGACGGTTGCATGTTTATAATTTCTCTCTAATATTATCAATCTTGCAAGTAAAGGTTCATAAAGTCATTACTGCTGTGCTCTATGGAAACGTCGGCAGTTGAATCTCTGTTTCTAGTTAATTTAGCCACTGTGTCAAATAAATACCTAGGATTATGTTTGTTTTCTATTAAGAGATTGAAAAATAAGTAGATCTAGCATTTCTTATAGCCGTTCTGTACTCAATCATTTTTTCTTTCCACGAAAGGCGAAAACTTCTAGTTTTGTTTTCTTCCAACTACGTTCAGCTTTTCTAACAGCTCGTTTTAGAGCCCGAGTGTGCTCATCATACCACGGCGTTGGATTAGTTTCCTTAATCTTCTTTAGACGTAAAGGAACGACTGCATCTAATGTGCTGGAAAAGAGAGAGCCAAGTTTCTGTTGCAGCATCGAGTTCTTCTAAGTTGTCAGGTATACTAAGGCGATGAAACTGCTCGGGAGATTATTTATAAAGCAATCTTTAGTGGTAGACGTGATGGTTCTACAATATTTATGGCTGGGTGGTGGTTTTGTAGCCTTGGCTAATTGTATTATACACGAAACTAAATAATGATCTGATATCATCGCTCTGCTGTAGAATTTCAACAGCATCAATATCAATTCCATGCGACAGTATTAGATCTAGGGTATGATTACGACAATGAGTGGGTCCTGACACGTGTTGTCTAACTCCAATAGAGTTTAAAATGTCTGCAAATGCCAATCCAAATGCGTCTTTATTATTATCTACATGGATATTAAAATCACCAACAACAAGGACTTTATCCGCAGCCAGTACTAACTCTGATAGAAAATCAGCAAATTCTTTGATAAAGTCAGTATGGTGCCCTGGTGGCCTGTATACAGTTCCAGCACAAATGTCAACTTACATGTTACATAAAGCACCATCACTTCAATGGAATTATATTTGAAATTCTTTTGAATGATTCTGAATATATTACTATAAATTACAGCAACACCTCCCCCTTGCCTTTCTGTTGAGGATTGTGTCGATAATCATAACCTTGAGGACTAGATTCATTTAAAGTAATGTAATCGTCTGGTTTTAGCCAGGTTTCTGTCAACACAGCAAGTTTAGTTTATTGTCTGTGATAATTTCATTTACAATAAGTGCTTTTGAAGAAATAGATCTAATATTCAGTAACCCAAGCTTTATCATTTGTTTATCTGATTTATCTGTGATTTTAATTTTTTGAACATCAATTAAATTTTTACCCTTAAAAGGTTTCGGAAGTTTTTTGTATTTACTAGTTCGAGGTACAGACACAGTCTCTATGTGATAATATCTAGGTGAGAGAGTTTCTATGTGCTGTGAATTATTTGAGTTCTGTGACGTGAGGCGGCTAGCAGACGGTCGGTTTAGCCAGTGTCTGCGTCCTGATCTGGGCCCTGGTTTGTCATGTTTCAGCTCTAAGACTATTTGCCAAATTTCTAGATAGAAGAGCAGCACCATCCCGGGAGGGATGAATACCATTTCTTTTCAACAGATCAGGTCTTCCCCAAAAGCTTTTCCAATTGTCTATGAAACATATATTATTCTAATAGTTACTTAACACAATTAAAAAACGCTATGACATACTGATTAGTTAACACATATTCCTTAGTAGTTAATAGTAGTGACTTGAGTGTTAATGAAGAACTACCGATTAATTCTGCAGTAATTCCTTATTAGTTATGCAGTAAGTAAGATACAGTATTCTAAAGTGTTACCCATTAAGGTTGAACCACTGTAGTCACATGAACTTTTTTAAATGTTTTTAGTAGCTTTCTGGGCATTAAAAGTGTTCAATACCTTGCTGGCGATGCAGGCCTCACTGAGCCATCTGATTTCATCAAAAACATCTTAATTTGTGTTCTGAAGATAAACAAAGGTCTTACGGATATGGAATGATATGAGGGTGTGTAATTAATGACAGAATTTTCCTTTTTGGGTGAACTAACCCTTTAAATGGATAGTTCAGCTTCAAGAGGAACATAAAAACACAGTTAATCTATATGAATAAAGCAGTGTAATCCAAGTCTTCTAACAAGACACTTATTTGATTATCAAATATTAAGCTTGAGCAGAGGTTGGTTTATTATGTGTCAAACAAGCTTTGAGCCCCCGTTTACATTATTGCTGTGGTTATATTTATATATGAATAAAAATTATAGCACTTTTTGAAGCCTGAAAAAGTAAGACTTCCTAGATTTTCAATGGATAGACAAAAATAAAGAAAATATCAAAATTATGAAAAAAAAATAATAATAATAATAATAATAAAAAATTCTGAAGAATAAAATTGTGTGTTTGGAACAACATGAAAGTGAGTAATTCATGACAGAATAATTAGTTTCTAAATGGACTATGCTTTTAAGACAACTTGAATGCTCCGCTATTCACTGTACCCACACCATGCATTTATGCTCATGTCAGCAAAAAGCTTAAAATGTTGCTAAGTAAATATAATGTTGTTTTGACCTACCTTGTGTCTTAAAAACATCGGCAGACTCTTCTTTACAGATAGTAAGACCTGCCTGATCATAGTTCGAATTATATGAAAGCCAAAAAATGCAGCCCTTGAAGACAAAACACAAAATTAGGTTAGTTAACTCACAATTAAACAACATTCATGGGCAGTTTATTTTTATGATTCATGATAAGACAATTTTCAATCACTGCAACCTAGGATTTGCAATTACTTGACACCTTTATACAAACCCAAGTCAACTTCAGGATAAGTGCCAGTGGAAATATAACACAAAAGATCATTTTTCTATCCATATTAATAAAGTCAGCTATAACCAGAACTTAAGACGTAACCAGTATTCTTCTGAAGCAATACAACATAACAAGACTGAAATTTAAGATGTTATTCACTCTGCCAATACAGAAAATGGTGACAATACATTATCAAACATCATTGGTCCTTGGATGTCATGATGCCATTCATGTGGTGTGCAAGAACCAATATAGCTTGATGTTAGTTGAGGTATGTATTATTTTTTGTGTGGGCTGTGTATGCATTGATCAATATGTTTAGATTTAAATTTCATTATAATAAGTTGCAAAAACAAATATTGTATTTCTTCAGTATACTTACCATTTGTGCTGCAAGAAATTTCTGGTCATCATTACATACATTTGCAAAAATAGCAATTTATCCAAAAATTTAAATTGAAGAAAAATGTATTTAACAACTGTTCATAACATGACAATTTGCATTTCGTCCCATACTAAAGCCCATCGATTTGTTCAATGTGAATTCTACTTACTCATATTATTGTAGCCATGTTGATATCACACCACCCTTTGACGTCTTTGCTCTGAAAAGATTCATTTCAAAAGCATGACAACAAAATTCTTATTATGAGTTTCAAATTAGAAAACGTGAAGAGCAAATAACAGTCTTAAATGTTAACTAACGTTAGCAAAACAGCCATCATAAACGATCCTCGAGCCTCTGTTCACCGGGGCTTCGGCTGCTTTAGTAAACTGAATTAGCATTACAAGGACATACTATATGAAACTTACGAAGCGGGTCATAAATAACTATTAACAATAAGTTTAATGGTTGTAATATAGGGAATGGGTGGGTTTACATTACCTGTTGCTGTAGTTTCTGTGGCGCCACGCGCGAGGGATGTGGAGGATGGTCCGCCAACCATCTCAAAACATAAAAGTCACGTTATCTGAGTCCGACTGTTAGAAATCACAAAAAAGATTTCTTAATTTACCACAGACAACCTGTGGGGTATAAAACACAGCATTTAACCTGCCGTCGATAACTTGGATAGCGTGTTGGCTGGCGGCCTGGCGCCTCGATAGTTTGCTAGCAAACGTTAAACACATTAGTATTACTGAGCTGGTTATCTTCAGCTAAATAGGTACGAGAATGAAACAGAAAACGTTCAAAAGTGCCACAAATATGAATAAAGTAGTTCGAAATGCTTACCTGTTATTTTTCTTGACCATTGCGTGAGCCCGTCCTGCTGTGACTGAATGAGGAAAAATGGCCCCGGCGCGTTTTTTGTTGCCTAAGAAACGCACTTGGATAATACTTTGACGTGAGTAAATGTAATTACTTTAAAAAAGGCTTAATGTTGGTGTGTAGGCTTAATATGAAATAGATTCATGCATTTATTATTGTTTGTGTGTTTATTTGATAGCTTTTAGTTATTTATTTATAGACGATGTAAGCTACTACATTAAATTAATATCTGTAACTTAAACCATTAAAGTTAAAACAACATGATTATTTCTAGTGACTTATTTAGTTTGAGTTCTACTTAATATAATACATTTTTGAGTTCACATCACAAAATTTGTTAAGTTGAATTAACTTATTTCATTTGGTGAATTTCACAGTTAGGTTTTACGTTCATATGAATATTTAGCAATGTCTTCATTGCTGAAGTACTGAATGGGAAGTTGGAGACCAGCAAGATGGTTACAGACTGCTTCTCAGAATTTGAGGCTTGTGTGGCAGCAATCATCTGTAAAGTGAAAGAGGCCCTTGGACAGCCGGATTCAATTATTTTGACTGATAGCCAGGGCAATGAAATTATCGACTCTGAAGGAACTAGGGGTATTTTTTGATCATGTTAGTTGTTATAGTAATTGCCATAGGAAATGCTATGTTATGTTACTACATGCCATGTCTAATATTTCTCCTTCCTCCCCTCTGGAGGGCGCTGTTTGTCATAGCTTAAGCTAAACTACCGTTTGATAAAACTTTATTTGTTATGCTTTCAAGCACGCAAAGCGCAGCAGCCATTTTCCCGTTCTGCGCAGCAGAGAGATTGCATGCTCCTTTAACCCTCTGGCCCTGCATGTTAACGGTTTCACGTGCATTATGCACACATTCAAAAGATCGTCATGTGATATCATAACAACTACCGTAATTTAGCGATGTTAATGTAAACATTGCAGAACGAGTTTGTGTATTTTGTTTGTTTATATGTAAAGTAAGCATTTTTGTGTTTATTTTGCAGTTTCACAAAAGAATGTAACAGAGATTGAGAGAAACAACTTGATTGCACTCAACAAAGTCAAGTAAAGAGAAAATGTACTTAATCATGGCTTTTTTTTGTTTGGCTATCTGTATATGCATGCTCAATGCACACGCATGCAGAGACAGAATAGTGAAAAAGCAACATCACAACGGGCAGAACATAGCACTTACAAGAAAAACAGCTATCCAGTTATTTCACCCATCGCAACTGGATCAAGATGGATGTTAAAGAGAAAGCTTAGGAGCAACAGCAGACCACATCGAATGTCTCACTCAGTCAACTGGAAACCAGGTCATTGATATCTACCTCTTTCAAGAGCTCAAGATCGTCCACTGCAAGTATGGCAGCAACCAGAGCATGAGCATGAGGACTGGAATCTGAACTGTTATCTCTACAGCATAAAAAGGAGGTTGCAGCGGCAGCAAAAGAAGCTGAGATTCTGGAATCGGCTGCAGCAGAGATTGAGTCAGGAGAAATGAATATGGTGATGGATGTCACAGCATTTCCACAGGAGACTGTTAAAAAAGCGCACAAAGGACTATGTGGGACAGTCTTTCTGGATCAAGTTTTCATTGTCTCCTCGACTGCCACAAGCCATGTCACACAAGATGCTGACAGACTGAACCACATGTCTACTCCTAAACCATACCAAATAAATCAGCCCAAAATGCCCAGCACACAGCTACCATTTCCTCAGCACACTCCTGTTAACCTGCCATACACATCGCTCTCTCACAACCAAGCATATGGACAAGTTCCAGTTTCAGAGAAATCGAACAAACCTCAGACTTTCTATCTTAGCAGTACAACGCAACAGCCATCCTCTTCAGACCATGCAGGTATGAGTGAAATAGCCAGATACCTAGTGCGTCGTGAGCTTGTGAACTCGAGGCTTAGTAAGTTTTGATGATTGCCCGGAAAATTACTTAGCCTAGAAGTTGTCATTTATTAATGCTCTAATAGGACTATCACTCACCCTCTAGGGAGGAGCTCGATCTTCTGATAAGATGGCTAGGACCGCAGTCCTCCGAACATGTTAAAAGAGTAAGAGCTGTTCATGTCGCCAATCTGGCAGCCGGCTGTAGAATGGCATGGTCCCGTCTAGAAGTAAGCTTTGGGAGTGCGGAAATAATTGAGAAAACGCTTTTTGATAAACTGGTCTGTTTCCCTAAAATCAGCAACAAAGAACCCCAAAAATTAAGAGAACTTGCAGATCTGCTCAAAGATGTGGAGTCAGCAAAGCTTGGAGGCTACTTACCCGGGCTCTCTTTCTTGGACACAGCGCGGGGCGTGGCACCTATTGTCAACAAACTTCCTCCTAGCCTCCAAGAGAAGTGGATGTCCCAAGGGTCTCAATACAAGCTTCAGTTCCAGGTACCATTTCCTCCATTCACATTTTTCACAGAGTTTGTATGCAGGGAAGCCTACATGCATAATGACCCAAGTTTCACATTCCATTTATCTTCGACTGCCCCTGCAAAGCCAGAAATCTCAGTGAAAAGAGGCTCTCTACTGACAAAACTGAGATTGCACAAACAACCAGCTCTACCGATTCACTGAATAGTAAGCCAGATATCAACAGACAATGCCCCATTCACAGAAAACCCCATCCCTTCAAAAGGTGCAGAGCCTTCAGAGCTAAGAGCGTTGAGGAACGGAAAACGTTTTTGAAGGAGCATAATATCTGTTTCAGAGATGTTGTTCTTCAAACGATCATGTGGCCAAAGACTGTGATGTTAGCATACAGTGCACAGAGTGTGGCAGTAACAAACATGTCACAGCTCTTCATCCTGGACCACCATGGATCCTAAAAGCACCCAATACAGAGCATGGCGGGGAGAAAGAAAGTGCAAACCCTTCCATTAACTCTAAATGCACAGAGATCTGTGGGGATGCTAATAGTTCACGATCCTGTTCGAAAATCTCGTCAGAGTTCACCCCAAGGGACAGCCAGACAAATCACTGAACATCTATGCTATTCTCGACGATCAAAGTAATCATTCACTTGCCAGGTCTGAGTTCTTCGACCTCTTTAATCTCAAGAGCACAGAATTTCCCTACACTCTGCGCACATGCGCCGGAGTCACAGAAATGTCTGGGAGGTGATCTATGGACTTCACCGCACACCCTCTAGATGGCAGTCTTTCAGTCCCACTCCCTACGCTCATTGAGTGCAACTACATGCCTGAAGACAGGCCAGAAATACCCACTCCTGAAGCAGCAAAACACCACCCACATCTCAAATCTATTGCTCATCTCATCCCTCCACTAGATCCAAACACTCAAATACTTCTCCTTCTTGGACGTGATATCCTCCAAGTCCACAAGGTAAGAGAGCAACGCAATGGGCCACACAAAATGCTCCATATGCTCAAAGACTGGACCTAGGCTGGGTTGTGGTTGGTGAGGTGTGTCTCAGTGCTGCTCACAAGCCCTCAAACGTGAGTGTTTACCGCACAAACATTCTAAAAGATGGGCGTCCATCCTGCTTTACCCCATGCCCCAATAAACTCTACCTCAAGGAGAAATTAACTGCACAGCCAAGTGTTAAAGTCTCTCTCCTTCCCCAGTTTGCTCCCAGCCCATTAGCCACCTCAATCTTTGAAAGAACAAAAGATGATGAAAAGATTGCCCCTTCAATTGAGGATAGGCAGTTCATTCAGTTGATGGACAGGGAGGTGTTCATGGATGACACTAATAGCTGGGTAGCACCCCTTCCATTTCGTTCTCCTAGACAACGCCTTCCAAACAACAGAGAGCAAGCTCTGAGTCGTTTCAACAACCCTCTTTCGGTGTGTATCACCCATGCAAGCCTGGTCAAATTTGCGTAGTGTTTGACTCCAGTGCGCAGTTCCATGGCGTATCTTTGAACGATGTGCTGCTAACAGGCCCAGATCTCAACAACAGTTTACTGGGAGTCCTACTGCGATTCAGACATGAGCCAATAGCCATCACTGCAGACATAGAACAAATGTTCCACAGTTTCGTTGTCAGAGAAGATCATAGGAACTTCCACCGCTTTCTGTAGTTCAAGAACAATGACATGTCTGAAAGCATGGAAGAATATCACATGAAAGTTCACATCTTCGGCAATAGCCCTTCCCCAGCTGTTGCCATTTATGGCCTTAGACGTGCTGCCTTGTACGGTGAAGTAGAGTTTGGTACAGACGCAAGATATTTCATAGAAAGAGACTGTTACGTTGACGACGGACTTAAGTCACTTTCTTCCATCATCACAAGCAATCAGTTTGCTTAAGGCCACCAAAGATATTCTCGCTATTTCTAACCTAAGACTCCACAAAATAGCATCCAACAGTCCCACTGTGATGCACACATTCTCTCCAGCCGACTATGCTAAAGAGACTTGAAGCATCTGAATCTAGACACTGATTCACCCCCTTTGCAGCGCAGTCTTGGCTTGAGTTGGGATCTCCAGAATGATACATTCACATTCCACGTAAACCTCAGTGACAAGCCATTCACATGCAGAGGAGTCCTAGCGACTGTAAATAGCTTGTTTGACCCTCTCGGCATGGTTGCGCCAATCACCATTCAAGGAAAACTGCTACTTCGTGAACTTTCAAACATGAAGTCAGACTGGGATGCGCCCCTTGCAGCTGAAAGGGAAGCAGAATGGAACCTCTGGAAAGACTCATTGCAAGACTTAGAGCAGCTCAAAATCCCCAGAACTTATACGCCATTGTCCATTTCTCACTCTGTAAAAAAGGAGATTCATGTCTTCTCAGATGCATCTGTTCAGACCATATCTGCAGTCACATACTTGAAAGTAACGGATCATGATAGAATGTCTCACGTCGGGTTCGTTATGGGAAAAGCCAAGCTAGCCCCACAAACAGTACTTACATTTCCCAGACTTGAACTGTGTGCGGCCGTCCTTGCAGTCGAAATAGCGGAAAAAATTGTCCAAGAACTAGACATCAAACCTGACACTCTACTATTCTACACAGACAGCAAAGTCGTTCTGGGGTATATCTGCAATGAGACCCGATGATTTTACGTGTACGTCAGCAATAGAGTGCAAAGAATCAGAAAATTCACTCACCCAGAGCAGTGGCGGTACATTCCAACCTCACAAACCCTGCCGATGTTGCTACTAGACCAGTACCTGTGTGCCGTCTAACTGAAACAAACTGGCTCACTGGTCCACCATTTCTGCAATATTCAGCATCCACCACTGTGAAATAGGCTCCCTATAGTCTCATCGATCCAGATACAGACATAGAGGTGCGAACGCATGCCACAACCTGTTTAAACTCTAATCCCGGTCTCGGTTCTCACCGCTTCGAAAGATTTTCTTCTTGGAAATCCTTAAGAAGAGCCATAGCTTCAATTGTTCACATTGTTCTGTCATTCGAAAACAATGTAGAGACATGCCGCGGCTGGCACCGTTGCGAGAGTTCATACACACCCGAGTTACTAACTCAAGCTGAAAACGTCATCATCAGATGCGTACAAAGGGAAGCTTATAAAGCAGAAATTGCTTGTCTGGAGAATGAAAAGGCCATTCCCAAACAAAGTTCCCTCAAGAGGCTGAACCCAGTCCTGGAAGATGGACTTCTAAGAATTGGAGGCAGACTAGAACAGTTCGCACTCCTCAGCAGCGAGAAACACCCTCTCATCATTCCCGGCCATAATTACATAGCAACTCTCCTAACAAATCATTACCATGAGAAAGTAAATCATCAAGGTCGAATATTCACAGAGGGAGCAATCCGCACTGGAGGATTCTGGATAGTCGGAGCAAAAAGACTCATCAATGGCATCCTTCACAACTGCATCACTTGCCGCAAACAAAGAAGTAAAACAGCTGAACAGAAAATGGCAGACCTCCCACCTGACCACTTCAGCATGGAGCCACCCTTTACTAACGTTGTAAAGGTGTGTTCGGCCCCTGGAATGTATCAGCACGCCGTACCCGTGGAGGTCATGCTTTCAGTAAAAGATGGGCAGTAATTTTCACATGTTTATCTGTGAGAGCCATCCATATTGAACTGATAGAGTCAATGGACACGTCAAGCTTCATTAATGCACTTTGCCGGTTCTTCGCCATTCGAGGTCTGGCAAAGATCATACGATCTGACTGTGGTACTAATTTCACAGGAGCATGCAAAGAGCTGAACATGCTTGTGGTCTCTACCAAAAATTCAAGTGTGACAAAATACCTTAGTGAAGAAGGTTGCAAGTGGATCTTTAACACATCTCATTCGTCTCACATGGGAGGAGCATGGGAGAGGATGATCGGACTTTCAAGATGGATTTTAGACTCCGTGCTTCCTCAAATCAGCTCCTCACATCTGACTTACGAAATGCTGTCAACACTAATGGCTGAAGTGTGTGCTATTGTCAATGCAAGACCTCTCGTATCCATTTCTACTGATCCTAAATCGCTGTTTCTCCTCACCCCAGCAATGATCCTCTCCCAAAAGGTGTGTACCCAATCTGCACCTCCAGGACCCTTTGAAGGCGCTGATCTGTATCGAAAACAGTGGACAAAAGTGCAGTATCTTGCCAGCATATTTTGGGAAAGGTGGAGACGAGAATACCTTGCATCCCTTCAGCCCCATAAGAAATGGCAAGACAACAAACCTAATATCAAGGAAGGAGACCTGGTCCTTCTGAAAGATAATCAGGTTAAAAGAAACTAATGGCCAATGGCTTTGGTCACCAAAGCTATCGCCGACTCAGATGGCAAAGTCAGAAAACTGGAACTGATAGTCACTAAGAGTGGTACTGCTAAAACTTTCTTACGACCTATTACAGAGGTTATCTCTTAAGAGTAATACCAGACGGGGAGTATTATGCCATGTCTAACATTTCTCCTTCCTCCCCTCTGGAGGGCGCTGTTTGTCATTGGTTAAGCTAAACTACCGTTTGATAAAATGTTATTTGTTATGCTTTCAAGCACACAAAGCGCAGCAGCCATTTTCACATTCTGCGCAGCAGAGAGATCTCATGCTCCTTTAATCTGTTTTCATTCATTGTGTAATGCCCTGGAGAAGCTTTGCTTGTAAGTTTATCATTTATATTTGTTATTTTATATACTTTGTGTTTGGGTCTTGTTAATATATATTGAAAGCATGTTAACGGTTTCACGTGCATTATGCGCACATTCAAAAGATTGCCATGTGATATCATAACAACTACCGTAATTTAGCGATGTTAATGTAAACAACGAGTTTGTGTATTTTGTTTGTTTATATGTAAAGTAAGCATTTTTGTGTTTATTTTGCAGTTTCACAAAAGAATGTAACAGAGATTGAGAGAAAACAACTTGATTGCACTCAACAAAGTCAAGTAAAGAGAAAATATACCTAATCATCTGAGTCGTCATTGAAGCCTCCTCATCTCTTTACAATGTTTGGCATCTGTATGCATGCTCAATGCACACGCATACAGAGGACAGAATACTACAGGTTCCTTTATAAGATGGAGTTACAACAGCTTATGTACAAACAGTTTATGAAAGTTCACTTAACAGTTATGATGTGCATAACCGTATTTTAATCTCAGACAAAGGTTTATTTTTTATTATTAAAATATTATTTGTTTTAAATCAGTTGCTTAGTGTCTTTTGTTGCTTAGTGTCTTTCACATTCCAGCAAGTGTTTGGTTGAAAGATAATAAAACCAACATGTTTCATTTATCATCCTTGCAGGATCAACATTCTGAAAGCAAAAGCCCAGAAAAGTGTTTGCAGTGCCAGAACAACAGGTGGGACTGTTACAAGGCAGTAAAAGGAGGAGGCTTGATAGATAGATATAGATAGATAGATAGATAGATAGATAGATAGATAGATAGATAGATAGATAGATAAGAAAAATGATAGATAGATAGATAGATAGATAGATATGATAGATAGATAGATAGATAGATAGATAGATTTAGTTAATTTAGTTAGATAGATTAAAGATTAAAAGATTAAAGATTAAAAATGTGTATGTTTATGTGTACATTACAATTTTATTTTTTTCTAAATATTGTTTGAGTTACAGTTATTTTTTACCATTTCAGTTAGAATTTTTAAATTAATTACTTATTGATATAATTCAAATTTATTAAAAACCCATGTTTCAGTAAAATTTCACATGATTATAAAAGTGGCTGTTTAAAATAAACTTGCATAAGTGAGCAGAAAAATCTAGACATGAACCTTATTATTACCTGAGACTGACATTAAAATTGTCTTTGTAGGTTCTGTGATTTGGCTCTATTTATTATTGTTTTTTTCATTTTATTTTTTATCTTATATCACACATATTAAAATTAAATGAAAGCATGCTTTTGGTGCATAAGATTGGTGCACAGACAACAGCTCAGGGATGTCAAAAAACACATGAAGAGAAGTGTGAGGATTATACAACATTAGCAATCGCAGACATTCACATTAAGGTTGGATTAGTTATTTCAGAGCACTGTGGAGTTTGCACAAATAACAGTATATAATTTGGTCTAGAATTTTTATAGGGGTTGTCTGAAGCCGAGTTCAGACTGCACGATTTTCAAAGTAGTCGGGTCACTGTTCTTTTCACACTGCATGACTATCTTGGCCAGCATTCAGTCGCTGTTGTGTTCAAAATGCATGATGGATCGGCGACAGAAGGTTTCACACTGCATGAATTTAGAATAGGAAGAATCGCAGACAACTCTGTCTGGCACTCAAACTACATTTCACAACCAAACACACGGGAGATGTGACAAGGAAACAACGCGATATCACGCATGCAAGTTCTCAAGTGAGACTGGGTTTATTATTAAAAATGGTAACCCGCAAGAAGCTTGCAATACGAATGGCCTGTGTGCTGATTTGCAGCGAAAACATGAAAAAGAAAAGAAGAATATGGAGGAGGAAATGGTTGGGGAGACTGTAACAGAGCACTCGCGTAACAGAGCACTGATTTGCCTGCGATTTCGGGCATTTGTCTGCGATTTCACAAAACCTGTCTGCGAACTAAAATCGGTGCTAAAATCATGCAGCCTGAACTCGCAATGAGAAAAAACCCAGACATTTCAGATTATGATGATATTCTGCACTAATTTGAAATAGACTTATAACATTCTGTCACATGAAAGTGATCTCAATTTAAACTATCTCATGCATGTGGCTTTTGTGGTTTGTCATCATAGGAGCATCAGCCGCTGCAGTAAATGTGGTTTGAAATTGACATAGTCCTTTTATGTTTAACCGTTTTAAATGCACATTGCCCGCCATGCACAGTTGACCTGAAGCCACCGGGGTGGCGGTGCCACCGGGCTTTGGCCCGTCATCGCTGCTCGCAGCTATATTTATTATTATTAGGGCCCAAGCACCGATGGTGTGAGGACCCTATTGTAATTGCTCAGCCAATTATTCTTCTCCAAAATGAATCGCATTTTTGAGGGCCTAAACGTTCTCAAAAACTCATGAAACTTTGCACACGCGTCAGAAGTGGTGAAAATTTACATCTGATATGGGTTTCAGAATTAGGTGTGGCAAAATGGCTCGATAGCGCCACCTACAAAATTTCAATTAAGCGCCCTTTGTGCTACGTTTCACGTACAGTTATGAAATTCGGTAGACAGATGTAACAGCCCATTACCTACAAAAAAGCCCTTGGGTGCAAAGTTTGTAAACCCAACAGGAAGTGAGATATTTTTAATTTTCTCTACAAAATTTTGGCAGTTTTTGCCATTTCCACATGTTGTACTTTAACAAACTCCTCCTAGAGCTTTAATCAGATCAACATCATATTTGGTCAGTCTAATCTAAAGGCCTTTGAGACGTTAAATTGCGAAGATCTAGAGTTTTCGCTGAAGTGCGTGTCTGTGGCGGCCTGACAAAGTTCGATGTTTCGCCATGAAACAGGAAGTTGTTGTAACTCGGGCATACAATGTCTGATCTGCCCCAAACTTCACATGTTTTATTAGAGTCCTGACCTGAAGACATCTATATGACATTATTCAGTTACATTCATAGCGCCACCTGGGGGCAACAGGAAATGACATGTTTTACACTGTGATTAACTCCTCATAGAGATTAAACCAGAAGCACATCATATATGGCCAGTCTAATCTTAAGGCCTTTGAGATGTTAAATCACAAAGATCTTGAGTTTTCATTGAAGGGCCGTGGTGACCGACAAAGTCTGATGTTTCGCCATGTAAGGTGAATCACTTTTTTGAGGGCCGAAACATACTCGAAAACTCATGAAACTTTGCAGATGCGTCAGAAGTGGTGAACATTTACGTCTGATATGGGTTTCAGAATTAAGTTTGGCAAAATGGCTCGATAGCGCCACCTAAAAAATTTCAACGAAGTACCCCTGACACTACGTTTCACGTACAGGTATGAAATTTGGTACACACATCTAACAGCCCAATACCTACAAAAAAAGTCTCTTGGAGTGAAATCTGAAAACCAACAGGAAGTCAGATATTTTGAATTTTCTTTGCAAAATTTGTGCAGTTTTTGCCATTTCCAGACGTTGTACTTTAACGAACTCCCCCTAGAGCTTTAATCAGATCAACATCATATTTGGTCAGTCTAATCTAAAGGCCTTTATGACGTTAAATTGCGAAGATCTAGAGTTTTCGCAGAAGGGTGTGGCCGTAGCGGCCTGACAAAGTTCAATGTTTTGCCATGAAACAGGACGTTGTTGTAACTCAGGCATACGATGTGGATTTGCCCCAAACTTCACAAGTTTTATTAGAGTCCTGACCTGAAGATATCTATATGCCAATGTTCAGTTGCAGTCATAGCGCCACCTGCCAGCAACAGGAAATGACATGTTTACACTGTGATTAACTCCTCAAAGACATTTAATAATAACAACATCATATATGGTCAGTCTAATCTTAAGGCCTTAGCGACATTTAATTGCAAAGATCTTGAGTTTTCGTTGAAGGGCGTGTCCGTGGCAGCCTGACAAATTCTGATGTTTTGCCATGAATGATGAAGCTGTTGTAACTCAAGCATACAATGTCCGATCTGCTCCAAACTTCACATATGTGATAAGAGTCCTGGCCTAAAGACATCTATATGCCAATATTCAGTTAGTCATAGCGCCACCTGCTGGCAACAGGAAATGGTATGCTTTACACTTTAGTTCACTCTCAGAAAAACATTTTAATATGCCATGATGTACCAAATATACTAGAAATATGTTAAATCATTAACATATCATAAACACTTGGCTAAGTGCTAATGTAGCTATGCGATTAAAGCCAAGAAACAGGAAGTTCTAGTAACTCAGGCATACAATGTCCGATCTGCTCCAAACTTCACATGTTTGATAATAGTCCTGGCCTGAGGACATCTACATGGCAATATTCGGTTACGGTCAAAGCGCCACCTGTTGGCAGCAGGAAGTGTGGCACTTTGAAATGACTTGGCTATATTTCTCCTGTATTTACTCGCTTGCATCCATGTCGCCCACTGTTCACTGTTTTCCTGATGCCAACGGGTGGCGGTGAGCCCGGGTGCGAGGGCACTTTCATCGCTGCTTGCAGCTTTAATTTTTTTTTTTTTTTCCCGACTTTTTGGGCATTTTTGGGGCCCTTACCATGCTCGAAAACTCATGAAACTTTGCACATACATCGGAACCCGCGGCCATCAGGGCCGGGCAGAAGCTGGTACCCGGGCGTGGCAGCGGGGCTCGACAGCGCCCCCTTGAATGGGGTCCGAAAACGTGGTCTATATATCAAACACACTTGCACATACAAATATAAAACTCAGTACACATATAGACCTCATCGGGCCGAACAACTTTTGTACTCTAAGTTATACGTCACCTCAACAGGAAGTCGGCTATTATGGGTTGTTTGAAAAACACACGCTCTGGAATTTGATATACTCCTCCTAGGCGATTAATCCGATTGCCACCAAACTCGGTCAGCATGAAGTCAAGACATTGATGATGAAAAATTGCCAGCGGATTTTTGATATCTCTAACGGTTTGGCTGTGGCAAGGCAACGAATTTATGGCGAGAAAAGGGAAACAGGAAGTGTGTTATAACTTCTGCATACATTCATTGATCTTTATGGAACTTCACGAGTGTGTTGGTTGTAGTAGTCCGATCACATGGATGTGACTTGTGAGTCAAAGTTATAGTGCCAACAACTGGCAGCAGGAAGTGTTTCACTTTCAAAATGCATTGAGTTCACTCTGTTATTTTTACCTGATTTGCTTCAAACTTCATCAGTGTAATGTCAATACACAGCAGATGTAGACCTGTGACAGGATTCTTGATATTTAATATTGTTGCCATGGCAACACGTCAAACTTTAATAATATTCTTGAGTGTTTTTGAGGCTCTTAACATGCTTAAAATTGCATGAAACTTGATACACACATCAATATTGTCAACCAGTAGACATGGACAAAGCCATAGAAATGGGCGTGGTGGATGGGCTTAGTAGCGCCACCTTTTGACAAAAGTGGGGGGTTAGTTTTTCCTACAGTCACCAAACACGGTACACATATTGATCTCATCAAGGCGGACAATTTTCTAATTTACATTCATTAGCTCCGACCAACAGGAAGTCAGCTATTTTGGTTTGAATGTTAATTTTTTGAAAAAAAGGCTTTGAATTTAATACTACTACTCAACAGGGTTTATACAATTTACCCCAAACTTTTTTAACTTGGTGCTAATACATTGAGTTGTTTAATTGCAACGGATTTTGGAAATCTCAAATGGTTTGGCCGTGGCGAGGCAACAAATTTATAGCAAGAAAAGGGAAACAAAGTGCTATAACTTCTGCATACATTAATTGATTTTGATGAATCTTCGGCTGTGTGTTCATTGTACAAGGCTGATCACATGGATGTGACTATTGTGAGTCAAAGTTATAGCACCACCAACGGCAGCAGAAAATGTGTTTACTTCAGCATGCTTTGAGATCCCATCTTATTTTTACCCTATTTGCTTCAAACTTCATTTAAATAATGTCAAAACAGGCAGATGTAGGCCTTTGAAAAGAATCGTGATATCTCAAACACAGTTGCCTTGGCAACGTATCAAACTTTAATATTCGTTTTGAATGCTTTTGAGACTCTTAGCATGCTTCACAATTGTTTTAAACTCCACACACAAT